>WBMV01000695.1:1102949-1233329 GCA_013396655.1 Campylorhamphus procurvoides | reverse complement strand
TTACTACAGTCAGCCAGGCTACTACAAACATGAATGAAGATCATCTTCAACTTCCAGAAAATTACATTTAGTTTTAAGTCCAGTGACTAGAGCTGCAGTGAGAAGCAGATGACTGCTGGAAGCTCAGGAGGTGCATCATGGTCACCTCTGCTCCAACACAAATATCCCAGGAGCCCTGTGTGCTTTCAAAGGCATGGAGGATTCACAATTGCCAGAGCCTATGATGAATATGCAGACACTGGGACACGGAAAAACTGATTACACATTAAAAAAAAAGGGGGCTGCACAAGTACACACAAGTTATGAAAACCAGTATTATGCAAAAAAGCCACAAAGTTTCTTGCTCTCTGCATAACTCATTCCGTGAGGCATTCCTACTATAAGGTACTTTCAGGAGGTTACCATTAGCCATGTTTCTTGCCTCTTGTCTGTCCACAACAGCATTTTGTGCACACTTTCTCCTTGTCCTGGATGAGGCTGATCAAAGCCAGTCACAGCAGCTCTGTAAGACTATCAGGTATGGACACAACAGCTTAAAGTATGACCATGAGGAAACATTCTCCTCCAATTCTGCTGAAATATAGGTGTAGGAGAGCTATACCAGAAGGTAAAACCTCACACCCTCTTCCCCAACTGCTCTCAGTTGCCTGCTGACTCAGGAGAGATGTCTCAGTGCTACACAAATTACAAGAGCTGGCAAAAGAACAAGGAAAAAGTAACACGGATTACTGTGACCCCAATACTTCTTTCTTCCTCCGCCCCCAATTTTCTTTACTCATCTCTACGTGTAAGAAATCAAACTGTCAGGTTTTGATCTTGCAGCTACTGTAGAAATCCTTCCTGTGCTTGAATAAATTTTGTCAGTCTTTTTAGTTCTACTTGTGCCCCTTCACACACATCCTGTTTATCTGCAATGCACACACTGGGAAATAAGAGACGGTGGGGAAGAGGGAGTTGTCCCTTAGCCCTCAGTGTTTCCAGTACAAATCAAGAAGCTTTAATGTTTTGTAAAAGAAATTTTGCAAGGTATTCAAGCTGTCCAAACCCAAATGTTACTTACTGTCTGCTCCTGCTAAAGGCAGCATCAAGCAGCAAAGGATGGCTGCTGGCACAGTGAGTACTGGGATGCAGAACTTAGGCACCATATTCCAAAGTAGAGCAAGTCCTCTTCAGTCTGAGGCAAGTGGTCAGTACATCCAGTGTTACAGACACAGACTTACTCCTGCAAACCAAGAGAGGAAGAAACAGAAAATGATCAAATATGACACATAGATTAACTGCCAATATACCAGACTACACTGTAAAGACATAATTACAGAGCCTTTTAAAGTGAAATTTAACTATCTCTGCTGCGTGAGCAATAGAGCACCACACTGATGTCCCTGAATCCAATACACTGATTTCAAGGGTCATGAGGCATAAATGCACACCCCTCTCCAAGTTTCATGTACAGTCTGTTTTAGGGCTTATTAATGCATCCATTAGTTGCTATTATTCACAACAAATAATTCTGAAGCTGCATGTTGAAAACAAGAAACAGCCTTACACTCATGTAACTCTCCTTTGTCCATCTGCCCAAGACCAACATGGTTGATTGCATATGTAGGGTGGTTTGCGGTCAAATTACATGTGAAGCATAGCTTGGGCCATCCAGCTGGGCTGGTGTACACCAGACAAGTCTCAACGGGTTCGAGCAGAAGAAACAAGCTGAACTGAAGCAGCTGTCAGCTCACAGGGCTACCAGAGTCACAGCAGAGCATTATTAAGAGAAGCTTTACCCAAAGCAAATGCCTCAGCTTCAAACTCAAAAACGAAGAGGATGACTGCCTTGATGATGATTGATGATTGTAAATTCCTTCTTCAAAACAAAGCAAATTATCTCGCAAATTGCCTTAACTTGGGCATGTGCCTGAACACTGAAATACAGAAAATTCTGCGAAAACCAACCAAAAAAAGGCAAGTATTTAAAAATAATACAATTTCTGTATACATGCTTTCTTTATCTTTTCATGAGAACATACTCATTGTAGTTTCACTTGAAAGTCCAAGGTCTTCTGTTAAGACAGACTCAAAAGGAGCTGGCAAGCCCCATGCCCTCAGTGACTATATGAAGCAGTGACAGGGGCTCACACTTTCAGTGCTGGGCATCTCAACACAAGCCCAAGAGCCATTAAAAGGTTGATGAGATCTCCACTAAGCTGCAAGTTACTGAAAGTTAGCAACACAGTATTATTACTGAAAAAATTCCACGCTGGCAGATGCCAGCATGAGTGGACCGCGTGAGTAGCCTTGAAGCAAAGTACTCACAAGCACACAGGCTGTATGTGGCCCAACACACCACTCTTAGTCATGTTGGCAGACATCTCAGAAACATCTTCAAGACAAAGGTATTTTTGAATTTTGCTAGGTTTTTGACATAGGAAGTATCTTGGGGTTTTTTGGGCCGTTGTGTTGGGGTTTTTTTGAAAACCACTGAGCTTTTGATGGAAGTATCACAAGTTACAAACAGGTTTACTTCTAAGAGAAACACAGCACTCAAAGAATGCCAGCAATGATCGTGCCTAGGGGAACCCACAAGAAATCTCAAGAGAATCTACCCTGGAAAATATTTACATCGCATCATACTAACAAACAGCAGATCATGATTCTTCTCCATTCTGTTACTGTATTTGCACAGTAAATCTTTTCACACGTTATAATATCACACAACACAGAGAAATCTTTATTTATGCAACATCTTCTGCAGCCAAGACATCTGAAAATACTTTACAAAATAATCTAGTTCTAACCTAGATGCAGAGAGAATACTGATCATCTCATCCTGCTTTTATGGTCTCAGTGAGAAAGTGTAAATCGAACTAAGTTCAGCAGCAAGATTCTGAATACTGCAAAAGAGGTTCTTTGTATCAGCTGCACACTCATTTACCTTTGCTGCCCTCCAACTTCCATACCCTCACTCATCTCTCACCAAAGGATTACTAAAAGCACCATCAACATGTCTTACATAGCAGAGACAGATACAGGCAGTTGTATTTTTATAGCTGCATAAGCTGTATTCCATTGGGAAACTGTTCAGTCCCCGAGCTGCTTGCCCGGTGTTAGCCAGGTCTCCAGATACAGCCCACACAGGAATGGGAAGAAATGTCTGCGTTAAGAGTCATGATTATGTTTCTAAATTCTGCATGTACTGGGGTAATTTGTGCTGCCCAGAGAACTGAATCCACTGGAGCACACTTTAAGCAGCATTACACCTGGCTCAACAGCAGCCAGATTCATAAGAGACTACCTTTTTGGGGAGGGGGGGTGGGAAACACCAAAGGTTGAAATTACTGTGTCAAAACTAATGATGTGTGTCAAACGCTCTCCGATTAGGACAGAGAACAAGTTTTACAGATGGTACTGAAAACATCTTAGGTATTTGTCAGACCACACTGGGAATGAATAGCTTTCAGAGAGCTTTTCCCTTTTTCATTCACTTCCATTAACAACAAAAGTGCCTCATCTAATGGTGTATCTTGAGTGCAGATTGCTCAGAGTCATGTCAATGGCACCTCCACAGCCCTCATTCAGGAGTAACTCTCAGGAACACAAAAAAAAACTCAGCTAAAGAATAGGTCTGTCTCTTGATTTCTCTCTTCTTTCAGCAAATGTGATCAAGCTTCTCTCCACTTTGAAGACTGACAGACTTACAACTTTCCTCTCCAGCCCAGGAGATACATACAGCATGCATCATGTAAAACTGATGAATTGTCAGATACTCTACCAGATGCTTCATAGACTTGATCTTTTTCAACTGTTTGGTGTTCTATAATAATTTACCATCTGGTAGAAACGCCAAATTTATTTATGCAAGACTGCTGTCTGTCCCTCCAAAGTTAATAGAGCACCTCTGGCTTTTAACAGGAACAAAATTCACCACCTCCTCTTTCCACGGTTGTTCTGCCTATAGAAAAGTTGCCTGCATTCAATATTTAAAGCGCTTTAAATTGGAATATTTTAAAATTTTATAAATCTCAGTAGCTGTCATTCTCTTTTGAAATTGAAAATATTCAAAAGCCTCTCCCAGTGGTTCAGTTTCCCCATTTTTTTAAAAGGGAGGTGCTCTCTCCCAATAAGACAACCAATACTCCAAGCAAGGTGACAGGGTGTTAGCTACACTCAGTTAACCCTTAGTAGGGCAGTGTATACTCTGACAGTTTTAAACATCCATCCTGAGCCAACACCAAAGGCTTCCTCTCCTGGGGCAGAAGGCAGCCTAAGGGGGACGGTGGCTGAAAACCAAATAAGACTGGCAGATTTTGGTAATAAGCTAAACAAATACAAAGTCAGTATCGCCTTGGAAAAATCCAGTCCAACAGCAACTGACCAAATAACGCTCTTAATATTCTTAGTGTCTTGTCCCAAACAACCTGATGCCTCTTCAGGCTGCTCTCTTTTGCATATGGAATTATCTCCTGTGCACCACATGATCTCAGTCCCTTCATTTGAAGGCCTCTTTTAATCTCACCACTTTGGCTAGCATTTCATAACTAATATTGCATTTGGGAGCCCAAACACTGCTGAAGAAGGTTTTTCAAAAACACACGTACATTCTCATTTCTCCTTCTGCATCTGGTCCTGGCAATATTCTAAACTCTAGACTACATAACCCAAAATTAGGCTGAGGCTAAGCATTCCAGATGGCTTTGTAAAAACAGCTTTGAGTTTAGCAAGCTAAACTCCTGCCTCTGCTCCAAACTCAGTGTTAAGAGGTACCAAGTGCTAGTTGGCAGAAAGCTAGTAAGCGGGAAAGCAAAACAAAAAAACCCAGCAAACTTCATTTGTATATATCTGGTTTTGCCGTGGGGCAGGTGGAAGGAAAAGAGGTGGTCTTGAGGACATTTTTTGAAACCTACATGGTTTGATTCTTTTAGAGATGCAGAAAAAGCTGGACTCATTTAAAACCGAGCCAAGAATACCAACAGCTCATATGGTACTAAGAAATTCTGGCAATGAGTATGTCTCACAGGAGATGGCGAGGAGATTAGAAAAAGCAGTCAACTTTAAAGAGTTAAGAGGAATTTCAAACCAGCACTGAATAGCTTATGTCCTCCATGAACTCTTCTGGAAGATAAACTGAACTGAAACCAGTGTCACGTGGGTGGCTAGCCAAGAACAGCATGGTGAAAGAAAGCATCCCCAAAGCAAGCCTGTCCATTCCAAACCAGAGACAAAAATACTGCACTAAAATCATTTCTTAGGTTAAGCTACTTTGCAACCCAGAGAATGTAAGAAGTCAGCACAAACAGTTCCCTCCAGGAACCCCTGTACATCCACTGAACTGCCAGGTTTCGTTGTGTGTGTGACTATTGACACTGCCTTTGCTGTGAAACACGGTTAAGAGACTCTCTAGAAACTTACAGGGAAGGAAGGAACGTCCAGTGTATAAGCAATGTCCTTACATGACCTGGAGATGTAACAGTGTCTTTTCCAAAGGGAATCTGAAACAATTGTGTTTGTTTTTCAAGGTGGAAACCTCTTGAACATTCACACAGTGAACCCAAGGATGCAGGTCAGAAGACACCAACTGGACAACACCCAGGTGACAGTAAAGACGGGGCTAAAATTGCATGAGTTTCTCCCCATGCTTCCTCATGTGCAATACATAACAAAACCAGATTGCCCTTCGGGACACCTACCCACTACTCTGTACTTTATGCAAGTACCCTGAAGGGAGGCCAGAGGGACCCAATCAACAACACCACCACCACTCAATCAATTTTGTCATTGTTGGGGTGGCACCCCAATCAAAAAAGCAAGCAAGGAGGGGCCAAGTGCCACACAGACCAATGAAACAGCTATTTATTCTGTTAAAAGAGAGCAATAACTGGTTACAGCTCAGCGGCCTCACTCTGTACATAACGCCTCATCTGAGCTCTGAAGGAGGAAGAGGAAAACCATGACACACCATATAATTCAAGATCATCATATTGCACACATTAAAAGTTGTAGAAGCACAGTTACACACAAGCTAATGACTTTGGAATGTTTCACTTCACTACATTAGTATTCCTTTAGCAAAGATTTCTTTGTGCTTTTCTGGGAGAAATATAATATAAAGAGACTTGGGGAGTACAGCAATATGGCCAAAAAAGACAAAATGAGTCTCATTTCACTCCAAACTCCCACATGCAGGGAATGTATTAGAGATTCAGTGGGGAGATATATGAAGATGGCAACACTTTAGATTTAGGGAGGAACTTCATACGAACTTACAATACAGTAAAAAGGCCAAGAGCTAATGAGACTACCGTATGAGCAAAGGCACCACCTCCAGGACCCAGGTGTGAGCAGGCTCAGAGCTAGAAGACTCTCAGACCATCTGGGGAGAAGGCATGAGCAAAGCAATTCAAGAACCAGCAAGGATAAAAATCTCTGTCAAGTCACAAGCACTCGACAGACTGGCTAAGCAAGATGGGGATTTGATAACCATCTGTAAGTACATGAAGGCTACAAACACCAAGAAAGGAGCAGATGAGTACAATTAGCCATAGGCATGTAACTGTGAGTAATGGAATGAGACAGAGCAAAAGAAAGTGTACATTGAATACTCTCAGTAAACTGTCCAAGAAAAAAAGTAATACCACAGAAGTATTTTTCCCAGCAGGAAAATGTTTCATCACCTGTTTGTATAGAAATTAAAAATGGGATGGAAAGAAAAATCAAAAAGAAACAACCCAAAATATCCAAAATCTGTGGAAAAAACAAAACCAACCAACAAACTAACAGAAGCAGATTGATATGGAGCAACATATGTAACAGCAAGAACGATTCAGAAGTACTTTAAAAAGACTACCCTTATTTTGACAAGGCATTAAAAAGTGTGAAGCATTTAAGCAGCAAGCCAGCCCAGGTACAGGTCTTTCTGACCCTGAACACGCAATCCCAACTTGACCCATGGAACGGAGAGACCCACTTTTAAGCAGGATGCAAAAGCACAGCTTGGACATTCCTGTCAGCCTTAATGGCCACATTTGCTTCTGAAGATATTAATTTCTGAAGGTGCCATTGCCTGCAGACAATACCAGATAAGAAAGAGGAATTTTTCCACTGGAACAAGGATTATGAAGGGCCCTGTTAAATAACTATGGTGATAAGTTAAAACATCCACTTAAAATATAGATCACCTTGAGCCTCTCAAGCCCAGCCATCACTCACAGTGAGCACTAAGCACAGATTGCTGTAGATCACACTACCCAAGTGTATAGGCTCCTAATGCCTGCTGTAAGTCCCCTTAAAAGAAATAAACTATTGCATCTCTCTCTTCAACAGAGGCCTTTTACATCTGCACAATAGGCCCAGCAGGGCACCCAGATGCATGGATTACAGATACAGGGCAGCACAAAATCCTACATAAAATAAAACTAAATTCAGCTATTCCTTAACTATCAGCAAACTCTGCTAATGTGGAGGAACATGCTTATGAGTCAGACACTTCCACAAAGCAAGAACTCTTGTGCTTTTTTGACAAATTACTACACACATGACAATATGTTCTTAATACAAATGACTGTGCTGTAACAGGCTTGATTGAATTCAGCACAACAGAAAACACTGGAAAGACTAAAATCACAAGGTACTAAGTCCTCTTCTCTAAATCCAACTCTGGGGCATCAAGTTCTGCACACCCAGGATGTAGACAGGTTTTAAAGCAGAGATTAAGAGCTGAGAAACACAGTCCTTCTGGGCTTGCTGCTTACAACACAGCACAGCTGACTGCCATTGACTGTACAGCTGTGGTACTGATATTCCTGCATCTGGCCCCAGCAATGCCAAACATGCTGGTTTTCCATCTCTCAGACTGACAGAACACACAAAGCATGTGCAGATATAAGATTCAGTGAGCACCAGAACTAATTTTAACCAAAACAGTAAGAATGCAAATGATCGACCAGATGAGGGATAATCTGTTCTTCCATCACTTCAAGGATTTGCATGGTGTCTACTGGCTTGAAACCAAACTAAATCCTAAATCAATTCTAATTCAAAATTAAATCAGTTTCTTCTTTGTAAGAATGCTTTTGCTCTACTCACTTGTCTATCCAGCATCCTTAGAGGCCTTGGTGTTGAAATTTTTCGGAAACCTCCTGGAATCTGAACAAATCATTAAGCCCATTCTTCTGGCTTGGGTATTTCAAGTAACTACTAGAATAGTTTTCCTTTGCAGAATCCATCGAAGTTGGACTCTATGAGAACATGATCTTTCAGGTATTCTGTTATTTTCCCAGTAATTTTTGCTTCAACCAGAGTACAAAGTATAAAAAGAACTTTCTCAAAAAAAAAAAAAAAAATATTCTTTTTAAGTAAAAATCCCTTACCTTTGCTGGAAGTTCAGTTATGTTTTATGTAACAGAGCATACTATTCGGGTCTGCTTACTTAATGCCTTTCAGATTAACAGCTTATTCCAAATCTGCTTCTGCCAAGACATCAATTTCTGAAATTTGCTTAGCTTTTATGTTTAGGAAGACTGGGCACAATAGTAGTACCAAATCTTCTACAACATTTTCACTGGTTAAAAACTGGTGCAAAGTACTTTACCCTTCTTGGCAGTACACTCCTCTTCCTTAACTACCATCCTTAACCTCACATCAATCCACTAAGACAATTTTCACACGAGACAATGGCACTGATTTGCCTAAATTATTTATCTTAGATGTACAGGCATCAGTTCTTCAAAGCCCACCTTGGATGTTCCAATCCTCGTTTGATATTTGGTATATTTTATACACTCTACTACCAACAACTGGGAGCTGGGTTTCCAAATTTTCATCTCGAAACAGCTTCTCAAGCCTGCCACCTACCTAGCGTGAATTACTCCCAGCCTTGTCAATTTAACTGCTTTTCCCATCTTACTTCCTTATATTCCACTACTGGTTACAAACCACATCAAGAAATCAGTTCACTCCCCCCTTTCACCCCACTCTTTCTTTTCTACTCTAACTTTCTCCCATTCTAATTTTAGGGATGCTTTGAATAAGTTCTCCACTTTTTTCTAAGTCACCCTTTCTAAAGTTTACCATCAATCTCAACATGTTGATCTTCTTGGCCCCTCTGAGCTCAATGAGATATTTCATACACTATATCCACTATAGTCGTGGCCGCTCATGAAGATCCCACAAACACCTTTAACCTTACTGACTCGGCAGCAGCTTGTCAAATACAGGAGTGATTAAATAATCCTGAGCAACTACTTGTGTCTGGAGCTATTTTAAGTCTGGCTCTGGAAAGCACGCACATGCTGGTGACAAAACCTCCACCCACCGTCTCGCAGCCACTGTCACATGCGGCAATCGAGTAAAAAGGGACTTACTGCTTTGATCCTGCTAAGAGAGACGATAATCCTTCTCCACGGGTCAACCAAGCGCCCACGAAATGCCAAGTTCTCAAACACAGCTTGGCTGCCATCCTTTCTAGACGTGGGCACCACCAGCTGAGGAGCAGCACCACTACATCAGACGGGATCCCAGCCCCAGCCAGCTCCTGTCAGCCAGCACAAACCCGTGTAGGAGAAGACAGCAGCAGGCTGCCACGGGGCTTCTTCCTAACACCATCATTTAGCAGACAACTTATGCCCTACTGGAGGGTTTATATATCCAATTAAACTTTCTGTAATTCTCATCTTGTGAAACTATGAGCATTTTCAATGCTAGATTTTGGAATTATTCTCTCCTAAAGGGTTTTGAAGTTAATTATATCATAGTTGTTATTACTGTCTCAACCACAGATACTGCTTGAACCCCATTACTTTGTGTATTACTGAGGGCTAAAATAAGAATAGCTGCTGTTTCGGTGTGCTCTGGAGCTAGCCCTTCCTGCAAACTGCTTCTATAACCTTTGCCCACACATTATGTATGCTCAGTTTATATGCAGGTAGTTAACATAGCCCAGTAGGGTAAATGGACTTATTACATTTATTAAACTGAGTTTTCTCCATGCAGAACGCCCCCAGCATCCTGCAGTCCCGCTGGCTCTGGAGGCATTTGGCTGTTACCATGGAAGACAGCACCCAGAAATTCCCTCCGCAACTAATAAGCAGGAACTATGAAAGCACAAGTTTCATGCAATTGCCTTCTGTAATAAAAATGAAAACTCGTTCTGTAACCTATGAAGAAACCCAGATGCAATCAAGCTTATTGTAATAAGATGCTAAATTTATGATTATCTTTTTTTTTTCCCATTCCAATAAGATCCCTTAGCTTTGCTTTGGCAAAAGAAAACAGCCTCTCAAGTAGCATATATGACATAGAACTTAGGCCATATTAAAGGGATGTAAATAAAACCCAAGCTCTAGGTGTACTATAATGCTAATTAGAGACAAAGAAAACAAAGGTCTTCAAATTGAGAAATCCTGAATTAATGGTGGCAAGTTAGTCTTAACTTCGTCTGAATCCGAAAATGTTCAATTCCAAATTCTTTATTCTGAACTATTTCTCTCCTTCAGTAGCGCTTCAGACAAGAAAATTAAGTTCAGATTTCTTGTATCACATTCTGTAAGGTAAGACACACAAAACATCCACAGTAGATTTTTGTCTCACTCAGATCTGAGGCTCTGTGTTCAAAACTGTTTGATGGAAGAAAATCAATTAATTATTTTACAAGTCTTCTTCATTTGCCAGACCAAAGAAGTAGTTTCCTAATTACTTCCTGTCCAGAGGGACTGAGATAACTGGTGCATCAAGGTTGTAGCTAAACTAACACCTTCTGGACAGAGCAGCCATTTCCATCTTTCATGCCACAAACCAAATGCCAGGACTCCTCAACACAAGCCAACATCTGCTTCCACATTCACATTTTCACACGCACATTCGACAAGGAAACTCATGCATGGGGACCACACACAAGTGCTGAGCACTCAGAGGCAGCAGACAGGAAGGCTCCACATGGCTGCAGATCCATGGTGGCTGCCTGCCACCTCATCGAGGATGTGCAACCTCATCTGCTTCAGATTAGAAAGATGAGAAAAGGTGGGAGGCTAAAAATATTCTGCACATCATAATGAACCTTAATTGTCTGTCCCAATCTCAGAAAAAAATCCGAAACACAAAGCAAAACTAAGCAATATTACATCTCAGGTAAGGTGAGTGCACCAGCACCCGTCCTTGCACCCTGCATGATCCCATACCTCCCATGGACCCTCCTCATACACCATAAATTCCATGCTAAATTCATCATAGATTATGTGTGTTTTTGCTTTTTATATCCAACCATTTTTTGACTACCAGAAAAGGCACGCATTGCTAGCCAAGGGTATTCAGTGATAACAGCTATGCAGCTACTTCCAATGGCTTTGCTATTTCTGCACTGGAGAGGCAGCAAGAGACATCAGTTCTCACATTCAGCACAGCAACTCACATGGCACAAACAGATACAGAATATTCTTCACCTTTCAGGGTACTTCTCCTCTGTCACATCGTATGGCTCTAGAAAATTCAAGCTTTGCAACTCAACCTTAAGTAAGGTGTCCAAAGGAAGAGAAACAATCACTTTAACACTTCTGCTGCCACAAGACAGCAGCTTCTTTTAATTTTTATAGTTCAGTCCTAAAGAACTCCTCTTCATCAAACATTGAGAGCATTTCCTCTATCTCAGATCTTATAACTTCTGTGTGTTCACTTTACCAGGAAAATGGTCCAATGCTAATGGTCTGAGTTAAGATAAACCTGAATCCTAATAAATTATCAACCTAAAAAAGAAATAAATTATGTACCTCACAGAAAATTGCCCTTTTCTAATGGAGATTTCTGCCAATAGCAGATGGAAAGACCTTTGAAAAATAAGACATCCATATGCTGTCTGCAGCAACTTCATAGCATTACTACTGAAATTATCCACTTTCCTTCCAGGCCTCCACCTTTACATGACCTTGACTAAAACATAAAGAGGATAATACATAATGTGCAGCTTCTTGGGACACCACTCAGTAAAACCTAAGGAAAGAAAATTACTGCTAGCTGTTTTTTCAATCCATTCGTACATTAGTGTGCTGAAATGCGTACTTGGCGCCGTCAAAATCAGATTCAATGTACATTTTACAGTACTTAGGAGGAAAGCTATTTTAATTTTGTTAGTTGCCAGAATGTAAAATCCTGAAGGAAAAAAAGCTTCCAGCAGAAAAACAGAACAGATCTTGAAGGGGAAAGACATTACCTAGCTTGATGAAGAACAAAGGAAAGCTTAAGGAGGACCTGGTTAAGTCCAGCTCCAAGAAAAGGAACAGCCCTGTTCATCCAAATGGCTGATGCTGGCGTAGGGCTCATGACACAAAATCCAGCACCTTGTTCATCAAATCCAAACATACTAAATTAACAGCGGCACAGCAACAACTCCTCAGTTGCCAACAAACAACATCTCTGAAGCTCTTAGTGATGTATTAGGAACATGCTCCAAGTTTTAAGCATTTGCTTTTGGATACAGAATGCCACCAGATGTCCAAGTTCTTACCTGCGGACTAAAGCATCAAAGAGGCTTTGATGACATCCCCTCTGAAAGCTTGTATGCTCAAAGACTGCAGCTCTATGTCCATCACTTCCAGACACGTGCCCAGCCCACTAGTTAAAGCAGTCCTGAGCCAGGTGTGAGCAGGGGGGCAGTTTTACTGAAGCAGCTAGAGCACACAACATGCCCATGCTGTGTTTTTGTCAGGCTACAGAAAAGCAGCACAAAGTTATCCAATGCCAGAGCTTGTGTCCCTGGTTGCTTGACCTCCAGGAGGTGCATGGTTTCTGCATCACTCAAACCTGCTTTGTTTTACCCTTGTGGGTTTTAATAATTATGCACATACACAGAGAGCTTGCAATCAGTGTACTCTGAATTAAATTTTAACCAATAAATGAAGTATTAAAAGCCACAAATTTTTTTATAAGATTTTAATTGTGTATTACAGAACTCATCTGGTAACACCTAATTATAATTCTAAATGAGCAGCAATTAACAAGCTATTTTACGGTGCCTAAGTCCAAAATAAACAAGGTCAGGACAGTTCTGCAAAAGGAGCTGCTAGTGTGTCCCCTGTAGAAGGGAGGCCAGTCTATGCTTGGAATGCACTCATTCCCCAATTTCTGCCTCAGAGCATTAAATTTTAGAAAGCGCAAGGCATACCACCCATCAAGCACAGGACTCGCTGTACCACTGGAGCCTTGTCAGAAAATGGACAGCTCTGCTCCTGTCACAGCACACACAACACCAGTGTAAGCCCATCTGAAGTGACACATGCCAACACTGTGTCACTGGTGGGGAAGGCAGGAGCAGCTCCAGCAGAAGCAAGTGCTCTCATCCATCATGTAGCAATGACCCCACAACAGGATGGGTTGAGGACAGAGTAATGAAGAAGTCTCTCTTCTTTACACAGAAGCCATAACTCTCTGCAGGAAAAGTAGCTCACCTACTGCTTGAAAAAATGAGTTCATCTTACAGAATTATCCAACACTTCCTAGGAGGAGGAAGGCAGATACTGCAGACAGAGCCACAGATTTCATGTCAGAAATTCCAGGAAATTTCACAGTGACCTGGATGCTGTTCCAGAACGTTCTTGGAAGAATCCTGCTTCTTCACTCCATGGCTAGTGAGTCAAGTCCTCCTACCCAGTAGGCATCCACTGAATGTTCCAGAAGTAGGTATAAGCAGGGAAGTAGTCCACAAGCAGTATTTTAGGGGTCACCCAGCAAAGGTTCAAAGCCCAGAGGCTTTGTTGCAGAATGCGTTACCCTTTGCTGACACATTGGGTTTAAATTTTAGTTTTATATTTCATCCTTTAAAAGTTCTTTGAGAGTTGAAATGTGAGGAAAAAAAATTCAGCCTAAATCAAAATCAGCAATATACAAGGCAATTTTCTCTTCTCAGAGGGCAGAGGTGGTTTCTGAAAAGGGCTTTGTGACAGACTCCTTTATCTATCTTCTAGTTTTCCCTTTACCACTTTTCCCTGAAAATGAATCTCAAACCTCTTCCATGAAGAACACGGACTGAAGGAGAGGAGGGAACAGAATGGGAACTTTCCTCATGCAGTTGGTATCCTCTCTGTCTGAAGGAGCAATGCATTAGATATTCTGAACTAACATTAAAGACTTGGAAACATTTGGAAAAGTATCAATGATCAGCTTTTTAAGCAAAAGAACGAAGTACCCAAGGCACTGTCAAGGCTAAATCAACAATCCAACTCCAAGAGATGCTGGCAGTAGAAAATGTGCTTTATGCATGCAGGTGGTTTATGAGAAACAATTTGTTTACAGCCCTTTTAAAAAGAATACATGAAGGAATTTGAATAGCTACTCCTCATGAAGCACTGCTGTTCGGAATAAAACTTATTCTGTCCTCCAGTCTCACAGACATGATTCCTGACAGATTAACCTTCTGCATCACACCGGGGACACCAGCAGTAAAAGGCTGCTTGAGGTGCCGCAGATTCCCCGCTGCTCTGTCATGCTTCTGTCCCATCCACAGAACCGCTAAAGCCTTGCACCAGACGAGTCATGGAGGTACATATTTCTGAAAGTATTCTGAGCTTGCCCTTCAGCTGAAACTTACAGGTTTCAGAAATCTCTGCAGTCAAATCAAGCTGCCTTCATCCAAATCACCGTGCCTGCGACCTCCCATGTCCTAAGGAAGTCCGACTGATCTGCTGTCTGATGGAATTATTAAAAATGCAAAATAAAAGTATGTATATTCCTTGACAGCATTCCTAAAAAACTAGTTAAGACTCACACTGCTACCTGAACCACGGTGACCATCCCTGGCAAATGGAAGCCCTTCCTGAGCAAAGGAAGAGGAGAGCTTCCAAGGGCTGCAAGATCAATACCGACTCTGTAACACAGCTGGGAGAATAGCACCTTTCCAAGAGCCTGGCAAACTCCATTACTCAACCTGCAAGCACCTGTCCTGTGGCCTCCTCAAGAGCCTTTGCTGCCCAGCAGCACCAGCACTACAAGAGGAGCCAGCAGGATTTAATTACTTCCCTGTGTGAACAGGAAAAGAAAAGCTGATCAAACCACTGCCTGAAGTGAGGATGCACCAGAAGACCCAGTGAAACTACGGACACAGCAGACTTCGAGGCAGCAGCCGTCGTTAAGACCGAGACTGAATAACTACTGACAGCCTGTTGTATGAACCAGGCAAAGCTGATTTTTTTTTCAAACAGACCAACTACCTTGGGAAAGCCCACCATCCCCAAACCCTTTTCCATCAACTGTCCAAGAGAGCTGCTTGCAAATTACTGGAGGCACAAAAGCTGCAGACACTTGGCTCTTTATCTTTGAAAGCATTCTACTTGAATTTATCACACTACATGCAAGTCAAACTTTATTTAGCTGAACGAGAATCCTATAAGCCCCCTTTTCCTCACCAGAGAGTGAGAACAAGGAGAACAGCTAGTGCCTTCTTGCTTTACTGAATTCATTATATTAAACCAAAAGCAATGTCATCTTAACTTGAAAGGACTTCTAAAAGAGCTTGAAGCAATTCTGCTGCTGCAGCATTTTTATATTTTGGATTAACTACAAGCCTTCTTAACCCCTCCAAGTTTGTAACAGCACATACCCATATCCTCCCAAGCTTTCAGAGCATACAGCAACCCCTGAGCTGTTAGCAAGCTGAGAGTTAAAGCATAGGCCACGTACAACTACTGCAATTTGACTCCTCTACAAGTTAAAAAAGTTCAAGTTTCGATATTTTTGTCCACAAGAAAGGACCTGCAGAATTCGGTAAATTATCTCAGACATTCCTCATGTCTCATGTGCAATTTCCCTGATTAATGACCCAGGCTCACAGGGGCAATGAAAAGGTCAAAATCCTACTACAGGCGACAGTGCTAAAATATTACTAAATGTTACCTTTAAAGCACATCCAATTAATATGAATATAGAAAGATTTCTATCAAGAGAAATTCTGTAAATTCATGATTATCATTATAGACTTTTTAAATTCTTTACAAACAAGATTTTTTTGATTTTTTTTTTCCTGATAGTGAATCAGAAGTTAGAGAAAACACTCTAGCAGCAACTTCCTTGAAATGAAATATTAAAAAAACCACCCTGCCACCAATAAGTGGTTCTGTTTGATGTAGTTTGTCATTCTTCTGGACAGCTGAAAGCCTTAGGCAAATGTGCAGGGAAAAAACAGTGAACCATCTCATCCATCTTTTGTTTATTAAACCCTGAGTTTATTCAAGTGGCTTTGAATCCCGAACTACACAAAGTCTTCCGAACCATTTCTATGCTCAGCAACCGAGGGGGAAGAGAGAATCCAAAGTGTCTTTTGCATTTACTAACTTCTGAGAAAAGCATCAGATAACAAAGCCTTTCATCTCAGCCTGCACAGTGGAAGAAGAGTGAGAAATGACAGCGGCCAGAACCAGACCAGCTCCAGGATGGTGCTACCAGAAGATGTTTGTCAGGTGCTGGATAAAGCCCTGCTGAGAGTACCTCTATCACTCCGGCCCCAGAAGCCTTTCACATCCCTGTACGGGCCTGGCTGAGGGGGACACCACTTAAAAAACAGCTGAAGAACCCATTAATAAGTACTTTCAAGCTTTCTTCCGACTCTTTCACATTTTCAGAGGAATGGTTGCATCTCGGGGACAGCCACATGTGTGCTGGAGATGAAAGGTTGCCAAGCAGTGCCAAGTTATCTCAGACAAATAGTATCTAGGGGATATGGATGGAGTTATGAGATCAAACTGCAAACACTCCCAGCTCAACACTATTTTGAAAAGGGCTGTCTGTACTCTGTCCATTCACAGAAACACAGGGAAGAAAAAAGCCGTTTTTATACACAAAATTGTATTAGAACAATGCCCTAGAGACGACCATATCATTCATTTTCATACTAAATTCAATAAAAGTACACAGTTCTTATTTAGATTAAACAGCTGCAGCATCAAGGGGGTCTTACAACAGCATTTAAGACCTTGTTGAGAGCACGCCTTGCCCTAATCCAGGCAACCAGCCCACTCAGAAAGCCAACACGGGCAATTTGACTGGCAGTAGGTCTAGTCCCAGAAGTCTCATACATCACTGCCTACCTCTGCATCTCCCCTCCCTTTGCTGTCTTTCTTCACATACTTCCCAAAGCTTCAGTGCGTACCAAGACAGTCAAGAGGGTGCAATTTGTAATCCCAATCAGGCACATGAGGCAGCCAAGTGGATTAAGTTAAGAAAGGGCCTAACTCTTCCAAGTTAGTTTACTGCCCCTTTGCAAGAATTAATTTCTATTCCAGCAGTGCCTACAGTGGTGTGTCCAGTCTGAACACGTAACAAGGTACACAGATGCACTCAAGAGAGGCTAACATTTCGCATGTGGCATGGCAGGGGAGCTGTGTGCCTGTGAGGGTGCACGCACTACAGCTGGCTGCATCCCTACCCAATCCATCAGCATTTGGTCAATGACAAGGAAAGTACAGCCTTTCCTTCCCTTAAGTAAGACACAAATCTGTTTCAACTCTACAAGGTAGGGTAATTAATCAAAAGTCTATCATACCACAAAAAATGAAAATGACTTAAAGATATGTCTGTTCACACCAATTAATTATTAAAGAAGCATTAGCTGGAACTATTCACCTGTTATTAAGAAGTTCAGAAAAACATGACACGAACACACGTACAACTGGTGCAGCACAATCCATACCCTCAGTAACCCACCCACCCCAGCTGCTCCTTTACCTGCTCTGCTTCCTGCAGACTGGTTCCAGTGCACCCCAACAGCAATCAGAGCCTGCCTGCTAGGGATGCTCATTACATACAGCTGCCAAATCACCCGGGGGAGTCAGCAGGTAGCCCCTCCAAACAGCAATCACAACAAGCATTTGCACATGTTTGCCTGACATTTCCACTTTTGTTTCAAAATAAAGTCCTCAAGCAACAAGGCAAGGACTTGGTAAAGGGTAGCACAAGCATTCCTAGAAACCACCAACCGTGTTGTTTTCAGCTGTGTTCGTGCTGCTGTAATCAATGGAAGCACTTAGCAGTGATGAGCACATACCGGCAAGAAAAAACACCCCATCCTTTATGCCATGGCTGTTATCGTCTTCCAGACCAACCAATGAATCAAGATCACTGACTGAACCAGGAGGCAAAGCACTGGGAGGGCTGGTGCTTAATTAAGCTGAAGTAAATACGCCCTGGCTCAGGAGCAGACTAGAATCACCTCTGTAGTACATAAGCCAAGAGCAGACTAGAGCATAGCAGCTTCAGACCTGCTCATATTTCTACCACTTATGACCCGAGCTTTATTGTAATTGCACAAATTGAAGAATGATTAGCAGTTCTGTGGACATTAAATACCCTGTTGATGTAACCCAAACAGATCTGCTTTATTCAGAACGATTACTTAAGGCCATAGCTCTGAAACTCGAATGAATCAAAACAAAAACAAGCATTAAAAACACAAAGCATCACCTCAGAAATGACCAGGATGGCAATACAGCCTAAGTGATAATTTAAAAGCCGCACTCTAACATCATGCTTTCTAAAAACAGAGAGCAGGCATCTTTTTTATGAAACACCATAAATCTGCTATAGTGGTGTTCTCATCCTTTGCAATCTCTAAAATGAACTTTTATAAATGTGAATACTAACAAAATTCACCCTATGTTCTGCATGAGGTTTCTATGTAAGAATTCATAGCCAATTTTACGATAAATTTAATTTTTTGCTGAAAAGCATTCTGCACAATTCAAGATCAGCAGAAATACAGGTCATATTAGAAATCAGCTTCCATGAGCCGTGGGAGGCAAGTTTGGTAAGTGCAACCCTGAGAGACTGCAGTGCCTGTGCTGAAATGACTTTACAGGCAGTACATGCCCTAACAAACTACCAAACAGGCACCAGCACTCCTGGTGTCATTTGGAAACTAAAGAGCATGGTACAACTAAACATTTTTGCTTCTCCTTCCATCTCTCACAGATGCTCCTCTTCACAGCTTATCTCCAAGCCGAACGGTGAGAAACAGGGGGGCTCCAGACTGGCTGCCAGCCAGCCTTTTCAAGCTTCATTTTTAATACCATTACCTATGAACACATTACATTTACTTGGCTTCCAGTTACCTCATTAACACTGGCAGCAAAGCAACTAACAAATACAGCTAACAATATGTACTTGATAAGAAAGCCTCATGTTTTTTCTTAGCATTTCATCTATAAAGGTAAATCTCAGGAGGTAAGTTCATAGCTGTTAACCAGCTATTTCCCTCTCCCCATAGAGGAAGAAATTGTGTTTTTCTCTGACAGCAATACATGATATTACTGCCATTACAGCTGTTTTAGAACAACTTAAACTACACTTGTGTTTCAGAACTACCTGCCAGAGCCCTTGTTCAAAACTTTCATCTCTCAATATATTGTTTCAAGGGAAGCTTTTAGTTTCAACAGTCCAAAGCACCAAGTATACACAAGAAAATGCAAACTTAAAGGTAGATGATACAATCCCACTCACGGCATTCAAAATACAATTCACAACCTCTTTCCCTGGAGCTTCCCCAGATGGGATGACCAGATTTTGTCCATGCTATGAGACAGCAGCACAGTGTTATAAACTCAGAAAAGGTTCCCTAAAAGCAGGGACTGGCCAGTGCAAGAGACCTTGATAGGATTCCTCCTCACTGAGATAGCAACCACAGCCTCAGCTGGTGATTGCCCAGATTTTACCCAACAAGGAGATCTCACTTCTTTTACTTGACTCCAATATAGACCTGAGACAAGTTTCTCTTTGAAGGACTTTTAAACACAATGTACACATATATTCACATACTTTTTGTGCGTATTTTACATCTGTATACGCATATTTCTATAAAAATTATACCATGCGTGTATTTTATAGTGGACACATTGCAATTTTCTTTGGAATAGCTCCAACACCAACTTTTGTGCTTTGTTTTTCCATCAGAAACAGCAGAGCAGAGAGGCTGCCTTCCCAGCAGCCAGGCTGGTCCAGAGCTCCAACCCTGCCTCCAAGTGCAAGGATTCCCACAGCCTTGTCAAGTGCCTTCGCTCCTGCTCCTTGCACTCCCCAGCTACAAAAGCAGTGATAGCACTCTGCCTCCCTGACAATATTTAGTGAGAAAAGAAAAACAAACAAGCAAAAAATCCACTATGAAACTACGAAGAGCAAATACTGCTATCTTGAAAGCATTGATGCTTACTCCAGTTAGCAGGCTTCTGTAAAAACAAAATTATCCTGCAGACATTTTCTGGACTAATTTTATTCTTAAAATTCAGCTAAATCTCTAGTTGTAGTACTACAATTTATACCACCCCTTTGGAAAAAAAGCTGTAAACCATCTGAATTCTAATTTTTCCACCTTAAGAAAACCCTAAAAATATACAGGTTCCCTCTTACAATTCAGTACCAACAGAGATTTGTTTCTAGCAGAACAATGAAATACGAAATCAGAACAGTCATCTATCCACTGCTGGTGCATAAACACTACATTTATTAGCACTTCCACATACTGATTTTAGACTAACCTCTTCCTCACAACAGTAACAGCATAAATGACCATTTCAAAAATGCTGTCATCCAAATGTCACAAAACAAAAGAGAACAAATGACACTCCTGTGAGGCATCATCTACCCTCCCCTGTCTCCTCTGGCCTTTAGAAGCAGGCATGCAAGGAGAATAATCCAGCTCCCGTGACTCATCCCACCCTTCAAAGCCAAGTCAGTCTCCAGGACAGAGAGAGCACGGGAGCTGCACCTGGAGGCCCTGCCAGTACTTCCCATTATGCAGCCTGCAGCGGTTCCTCCATTTTGCAGAAGAGGATCCAGTCAGCACTCATCTTCCTAATTACACAACTAACAATTAGCTGGAATCTCGTTGGACTGTGCATGTCACCTGTTAACAGGGCTCCGTGAAAAAGGGCTAAAAGTGGATATGGCAGATGGAGCTATATATCCTGTCCATCTCTGGAGAGCAGATTTGTAATGCAAAACACTGAATTCAAGATGCGACCCATGGATACAAGGAAGCAATCAGAACCAAACTGATTAAACAAGACCCAGGTCTCAGCACAGCATGCAGAATACTAAACAGAAGCAAAGATACCTCCGAGAGGGAAACAAACCATAAGCCGAGTCATGAACCAGCTTGATCTTCCCTGAATCGTGTGCCTGCCTCTTCAGAAAAATCAGACTGTTCTCCTAAAAACTCACCAAGACCAAACATTTGCATCCCAATCGCTCCATCCCAGATATGCACAGATGAAAACCTCAGGTTCTTGAGTTGCCTGTTTTATAATGGGGAAGCCCAGGACAGGGATGCTGCGATTCACAAGGCCACTCACAACTGTGCTTGTTGCGAAGCTCTCCAGTTCAGATGTACAGTACCCCAAGTCAGAAGACTAGTCTGGATTATTAGTCCAGCCTCTTACAACCCCAGGCACATGACATTTCATGCAATTACTGCTATTTTGAGCCCAAATCCTGTTTGACTAAAGCAAATCTGGTTTCAGTATGGGAGGAATCTGGACCAAAGCCTAGTACTGACATCAGGGATGCACCACTACTCCCCTTGTGCCATATCACAAGACCTTGACAGACATGTGCACTGATTCCAGGCCGAGTTTTGCTGGCTCCCGTGCCTAGTCACACCTTGCTCTGCTTTTCACTGCAATATTAAAGAGAGTTTTTAAATCCTTGCATTGGGAACTGTGGTTTCCCTTATCAACACTGATCTGGCTTCACAGACCTCCCACTCGTTTTGCTTCATGGGCTAATGGAAGAGGAGAAGAATTAAACAGCCCTCTGAGCTGCTGCAGCCACTCTCTTATGAATACTCCACTGACACACACACACGCATTTCTCAGCAACACCCTTGCTCAAAAAGCCATCAGGAAAACTGTAATTTAGACTTTTAACAGTTCCTCCAGTGAAACATAAAAACACCAACCACCCTTCAAGCTGGTTTTGTTCTGCTTTCTTTTAACAAAACGCTTACCCCTCAGACAGCTTTGTACACTATTTTGCCATCTTACACCTCCCTGCTAAATGGATGATGTCACACAGCCTTACAGGAATAAACATATTCTGACACGCACCAAAAAATGAACCAACTAAGCTATAAGCAAAGACTGAGTAATGCTTTGTAGACATCTTTACACTGCCTGGGCCTCATAGCCAGTTTAGTTTTGTTTTATTAAACCCAACATTTAGGGAGAAGACAAAACTATCAAATGCCAATACATTGCTTTCCCACTGACTTATCAAAACACATACAGCCAAGCTCCTGCACAGCCTGCATGCCTCAGTGGCCAAGTGCTTTTGGAAAATTCTTGTTATATGCACGCATACACACACAAAAGAGTAATCTGATCACCAAAATATTCAGCGACATGTTACTTAGAGACACTCAGGTGGCCTCTGCAAGCACACTTCTTGATCTGCGTGAACTGACTTTAGATATAAAAAGATGCTGTGGCATTCCTTCTCCTCTCTTCCACTGCAGTTTCTTCAGATTTTGGGGGGTTCTTTTTTTATATATTGCTTTTCTCTTAGCCTCACAAAGTTTCTGTTATTCCACCAGCTTTGATCCCTTTCTGTTTGGCAAATGTTGATTCTCCCCCATCCTCCTACACATTTCACGTGAAACTGCTACTGCCTCTTTTGTGCAACAAGGAAAAACAAAATAATTGTGTACTTTTATCTTACCCCAAAATCTGCTGTTTCAGCAACATCAGCACTGCCTGGCCATTAGAGTTCAGTGTTTAATTGAACCAAAGAAACTGCAGCACATGGTGCCTCGAGAACTAAGGGGCAGGGAGGGATGGTCTTGTCCCCTTTGTGCCCCACCAAGGCACACCAGGCTCCCACACCACTTATGGAATTCAAAACGGATGCCCCTACTAGCTCCTGGCTGATGCGACTGCATAGGCGTATAATAATGTAGGCCTAACATATCTAACAGCCTTACTCTGCACCTAATGACAGGGAAAATGAAGTAAAAGCAAACGATAATTTCACTAATGACCTGCAAACACTAATGCCCGACCTCTTTTTCAGGGGAATGGAGCAGTAGTGTGAAAAGGATGGGTAATGGTGGTGATACTTTTACTCCACAGGCTTCTCCCACGTCATGCCTTTGTGCCACACACTGCCTCAACCCTCCGACTCTAAACAATACAGAATTTTTTTTGGAAATAAATTTTTTTGGTTGCTCTTTTAAGACATTGTTTAATACTGAACACACAGCTCCACTTCTGCATTCTGGAGCTCTGCTACCTATAAACAAGAGTCAGGACCTGTACTTTGCAATGCAAGCTCATATCTTTGGATACTAGGTACAAAGCAAGGTAATATTACAGAGTACAGCATGATATCACTCATATAAACAACTTAAAAATCACCATTTAATGATAAATCTCACCATCAGGAGCATCGAGTGCAGCATGACTGTGCTGAGGGAGTGGGGAGTTGATGCAGATATGGTGTCTTTTCTTTCTTGAAATTTTTAATAAAAATGTAGCAATGAGACTAATTTATTTCTGCTAGGAAATCTGCAGAATAAAATCATTGCTGTTATTATATCCAGGTCCTTTTCACATGTATGAGCCTAGTCATTTGAGATTCAGCATAGATCTGCTCTTCAAGTTAAAGAAGCACATCCCTACTTCCTCTTCAAGAGAGAGGGCACAAGCAGCCAGCTGCCATTTCATATGGACAAATATCATTTCAGCATGATTCATCACTCCAATTTCAATAATGAAATGGAAAGTGTTCCTCAAACTAAAAAGTTTAAAAAATCTGACTACCTCCCATTATTTTGCAGTCCTCTAGAAGAAATTAAGTTGATGTCCTCCAAGAGATTTAATGGACAACAACACTCACTGCCCATCACAAAATACTAAAGCACTGTTCTTGTAATGACCAGTTGTCTCCTTGGATAACAGACAGTAAGATGTAAATCTGGCCACCAGCACTTCCTGAATAAAGTAACAGCAAGATCTCTTCAAGCTGAAAATTCTATGAGGCTACCCCCTTTTATATTCCAAACATTTTAAACAAAAATCTAGAGTTCACCCATAACAGCTTTAAGAAATAGTATCACTTGGCAAGTCACTGAGAACACAACTGAAAGCCAACTAACCAATATCTACAAAGGAAGAAGAAAAAAAAGGATTTTTTTTTGAGACCTGACTTCATAGTCCCAAAACTCTCAAGTAAAATAAGTCAGTACTAGTATTGGTAACTTTGAAAGTGTAATTGTGTGCTTTCAGATAGCCTAATTTTTACATCAATACTTTCAAAAACCATAGCAGGTTCTTTTAAAAGAAGCAGAGGACTCCTGCACATAACAGGGATCACTGCTACTCAGGGCACATACTCTTAAGTTCTCACAACAATCTCTAGTGCAGCAATATATATTCATGTCTTGTAATCGAGACAGCAATTTGCAACACTGATGAGTTAAGCAGTCACAGTGCCCAAGTCCAGTCACCTCCCCAGCTGTGTCAATAGTTTTGTGCAGTGGATTGGATCAGGGAACCAGTCCAAGTTAAAAATAAACAACAGGGGAGAAAGAACACAATTCTCTTTAACCTGAAGCAGACTCCTGATTTATTGCCCTGCTACTAGTGACAAAACAGGTTTGGAGCATGCAGGAGGAGATGGGCAGAGACTGGTGAAGCCCAGATCATCTCTGCAAGAAAGATTTTATCTACACACAGCAGCCCAATTACTGTATCCTGTAAAAAAACCTCTACAAATATATTTCAAGGCAGTATTTTGATTGATTTTCTTTTGCAAAACAGTCTCCCACCCAGGGTCTACAGTTACATCTCAATAACATCAGAAAAAACAATAAATCTTAAAACCCAAGTCACTCTGCAGAAAACAACCTTTAAGGAAAGCACCAGCACTCATCTGCAGCCAGGACAGTGCTCCTGCCTCATCATCAACATTTCCAGAAGGTTAAAGCCTTTGCCAGCTTTTCAGAGCGAGAATCTTCTGGTAAGTGTTGTATTTGGATCAGTCACAGCCACATGCTCCCTTACCTTTTATAAGAGACTGATTGAGGACAGAGCAGATTTCAGAATTTACAGCTCACCTGGTTCAAGTTCCTTTAAGCAGTACAGATGCACCTGACAAACATCCCTTAATGAGGATAGCCCCTCTTTGAAGAGATACCTTTGAGGATTTGTGTCCTTTCTCAGCCAGAACAAAGACAGTGTCTCCACCCTGTCCTTTGACATGGCAATCAGTGCAGAGGGAGGACAGGACCTGTAAGCCCCTAACAAATGGGGACAACCATGGAGAAGAGTCCATGGAGAACAGATCATATTCTTGAAACTTTTAAAATATTTTCCCATTTATTCTGGGAAAAGGTTCAGAGCAAACTGTTCATCAGCAAACACTGATGAGAACAATACAAGGTGGCACATGTTTTCCAGGAAGCATCATCTAAGGATTGGATGCGAAGCAAGTGTTTAAGGGAATAAGGCTGCACTCTAACAAAATACTCATTTTTATAAAGCTTTAATAGAATGTTACAAGTCACCATAATTAGGGCTCCCATAACACTTCTCAGAGCTTACAAATTACTGGTCGATAGGGAAAAAAACCCCCACAAACACACCCCTCAAATTTTAAACTAAATAACTTGGAGAATATTTTATTTCTCTCTTCCTTTAGCAAGTGATAAAACAGAGGGATCAGAGGCTCAGGTTTCAGCAACAGATGCTTTACTTTAAAGCCTTAGTCCTTCCTGGCCCAAAACACTGACATTTCACAAGATTGGCTTATTGATCAACACAAGAACTGGTATCCCAGGTAACTTTTGTTTTGAAATAATGAGATTGCAATCTGACTTGCAACATACTTGTTATTACCATATCACCAATGAGTACAGTCTTTTATTATCAGCTTCTGATATCCTCTTTGTACAATCTGGTTCTTCAACACCATGTGATTTGCACTCACAGCAGCACCGAAGTGTCTCCTCTTAAAACACTATTCCCAGTTCAAAACTGTCGCAATGTATTTAAAAACTACACAAGGAAAAGAAAACAAGCTGCACTGCACAGCTTTCCTGCACTATGCAATTTCCATAAACTCCAGTGAGAAGTTACCAGTTTGTCAATCTATACTCTTCCACACACCAGATTTTGGGAAAATGCTTTGAAAAGGCTGATTTACTAATTCTGCCCTAGGTACCACTTCAGTAGCAGATGCTATCTAGCCCAAGAGAATCATCTCATTTAAAACAGCAAAACGCAGCTACAAAGCTAGTCTAAATTTAGATCCACCACCTAGGAAGGAACATTTTCGAGGACATGGGAACGGCCTGTGTTACCAGTACAGATGCAACACAAATACCTCATCTACACCAACATGAGGGGCTACCAGATATAAAGTAAAATACTGAATTATGGATATACACAGGGCCTACTACATCTTCATATAATTGCTAGAAACCCCATTAAGGTCATAAATATAGTGATAACTGAGAAGAAGCTCAACAGAAGAAGAGATATTCTCTCACTAAGAGAAAATGCTCTTAACAACTACCTGTGGGATTATGAAAATAGGCTACTTAAGTATCTGCTGCTATTAGTGATATTGTACTGCCTGCCAGATCTGCAAGAGTTTTCATTCTGAATGCATGCTTGGAATGCTTTTTCTTTTATCAAGGGAATATAAACACTAATCTTTGGGGAGGACACACACAGCAATCTACCCTGCACGGACAATGGCCACACTCACTACCCTGAAAGGAGCATTAGTAACTTGTAGTGTCAGCACGTTACAGAACAGACAGTCATTAAATCATTTCAGTTGTCACTTGTGAGTGCGAGTGGTGTGGACGGGGCGTCTGAACACAAAGACATCTCCAGTCCGAGGACCTCACCAACCACACAAAGCAGAGCAAAGGAGATTAAATTCCGTGGGAAGCAGTGAAGGAATCCAGCAAACACCACCACTGAAAGTGTGAAAATTCTGGCATCGTATGTGATTCTTTTCCCTGAAATTACACATTTTTATTGTATTTGCACACTAATTTGGCCATTTTTTTCCTTTACCTGTGAAAAAGCTGCTATATTCAAGTCTTTATGAAATTTACCACTTTTCTCACTCTTTCACCCCTGCCATGTCACTGTCATAAAGCTCCTTCTTCATTCCAAAAATACTTTATACAATCTTGTTGGGTTCACACGAAGACTTCGAGGACCATCAATAAGATAAATGAGCACAAGATGCATACACTAAACCCAAAATTACAGACTGCATCTTAAGCTTCTAAAAAACAAAGGTTTGAGTGATTAACACGTAACTATTTCTAAAATTAAATAATTGCAGAGACACAGGGCTGCTTAGAGAAACCAAGAACTCCACGCTACCAAAAATTAGAGGTAATTATAATGTGTATGTAAAGGGCACAGCATTCTGAGTACTAAATCACCTTTAATTATGTTTTCTGGATTTGTAACACTGACATTTGAATTCCTAACACTACAGCAATACAACACGTTAAATCAAATACGCCAACAACTCTATTCCGAATCACCTTGAAGGCTTGCAAAACAGAGCTGTGTTTGAACACATTAATCTTTTTCTTACACTCTTCCAGCTATTGAGCGAGACCACATTGTATAGTTTTAGAGTCATAATTGGTCACCAAAGCAACAGCTTGGATGCCAAAAAGCAGGATTTCAACTCGACTGCGCAGGGTGGTGGGGAGAGAAAGGTGATCACAATACCTCCATTGTAACCTTGATCCTGCGACTCAGACCCTCAGTGAACTAGAAGTCATTCATGCACTGAATCCAAAATGAGTAACTGGGAAAAAGACTGAAAACAAGACTTTGTTTTCTTTTAACTTCTGTTCCTCGTACTAATGGCCTTTAAAGAGCCTGGGCATTAATCTTAGGCAGTAACAAGGAAGAAGAGAAAGATCTCTGGCTAGATTTTCCTGTCTTTAAATGAAGCAAAAAATACAATTAAAAGGAAAGTATTTCCTCTTCAATAAATTCTCTTGCAGTTGTCAATTTCCTATTTGCTACCAACTCTTAGAAAAGGAGGCTTGCACTATGGTTACTGCACAGTACTGACAGTAGATCTTGAGTTCCTTTGTCACAAGGAAAAAACAGCTATTTACACACCAGAGACCTTTCTCATATTGTCAGCAAACCATGCCTGTATGCATGGTGGAAAAAATACCCACTTCTCATAATTTTATTGCTTAGCCTCTTATAAAGAGCTTAGATTTCTTTCCAGCTGATATTCTGCTATAAGAGGACTGAGAAAGGGTATTTGTTTTCAAGTCTTTTCCCCCTACTTAGTGATGCCCTTTTCCTCTTAAGGCAGCTGTTTATCAAGTTTCACAATCCAGCTTAAAGAAGGTTAATTTAGAAATTTTCTTTGCTTGCCTCCTTTGTTTAAAAGGTGTTACATTACTCCATTTGCAATTTGTGGTTCAAGCACTGCAGCTGTTAAATATATATTTATGCACGTACCAGCATTATTAGAAATATTTATGTTAACGCAGTTGTGACACAGAAATCCTGTCCCAACTAAACCTCAGGTCACTAGTACAGGTGTTGCAGAGCTGGCAAGGCCAGGGCTGAGGATGAGGAATGCTTCACCAGCACTTTTCCTGTGTGCCCACCCCATCTAAGGACCAGCACACCTTGACTACCCCAGTGCCTGAGCAGCAGTGCATACCCTTCTCCATCAAACCCAGCTGCATGCTCTGCTAGGGATTAAGGGATGAAGGGAGACAGCACTGCCATGGCAAAACATCTCTCCAGGCGGAGGTAGGCAGCAAGCTGGGCACAGAGAGACACAAGACCAGCAGGGTAGGATGGGGAGCACCAGGAGCAGAGAAGGACTGACAACACCAGGAACAGGAACATGCTGCCAGTGTCCACTGCTACCCTGAGTGCAGTGAAAGAGCTGCTTTCCTATGGACCCCAGGCTGATGGCACAGCCTTGTGGAAGGCATCTAGCTCACAAGGTTTGCATGTCCAACACCTCCTAGCAGCTCCCAGCTGCTCCTTTCAAACCTGCCACTGCCACGTGTCAGACATTTCCTTTGTTTCCCACCTGTAAGAAGTGGGCTGCAGACACACAGCAGACACCACATCAAACGCTGGAGCAGGAAAAAGCTCCTGCTGTAACATTGCAAAATAACAGAGTAAGAAAGATTGTCTATCACAAAGTGACCAGTATTAACCCTGACCACCCCAGAAATTTCAGGTATTAAGGAACAATACAAAGAATTAAAGTCAACCTTGAAGGATATCAGAAATGAATTGCCCACTGTTGTGCCTTTCTGATGCTTTTACAACTGGATACACATTGAAAGCACACGGACTTACTAGCAAAGCAAGACAAAGCAGAGTCTATTAAATATCTCTGTAACAAGTCTGCAAGAGTTTTGGCATGCACTGTAGGTAAAAGGCAGGCCAGGCTGGGATTTCTCAGTTTTCAATTTGCAATGACCTGAAAGAGATGAGAGTTTTACCTACATAGATAAGACAACAGGCCATTACCTCGCTCATATGAGTAACGCTTAATAAAAGATTTGATTTGACCTCGTTATAGCTGCATTGGAGAAAGGCATCTCAACATCAGTAATAATAAAACAGGTAAACCAGCACTCGCTGGAACACTTCATCTCTATCCATCATCCCTGAATGTCTGCAAACAGAATGGTTTTATTGTTTTTAAATACACACAGGCACACATTTCTTAATTATACTTTCAACCAAGAACAAAGGTCACATATATGCTCTTAGCACAAGGCAGCCATCCAGTCACTGTATGTTCTGTAAACAACTCCCATCGCTTCAACTGCTACCACTAGACCTTTAGACTTTTGCATCTCTTGGTCCCTTTCATATTGGAAAAACATCATTAAAATAGATTAAAATTGCTATTCCTGTCAGACTGCTTATCTAATGCTTGAAGAAAATGTGTACCTGCAATGCCGTCCTTCAAAACAAATGATAAAATCAACTGTTACTTCAGATTCTTAATCTTAGGGAAAAAAAATCCTCTCTAATGCGAGACAGCTAAATTTACACTCTATTAAAACTACGTATTTGAATAATCACAAAACTATTAGAAAGAAACATTTTTAGGATGGATAAACAGAGCACTCAAATGTGTTCATACATGCTGAATAACCTCAATAACAAAAAAAGTGTACATGAAGTAGTTTTACAATTAACATTGCTTTATCTCTTTTTTATTTAAGATGAAATTTAAGCTACATGCATGCATCAGAGCCCCTTATCTCACAATGCCATTTTCCCCCAGAGCGTTCTTGTCTCACTTCTATAAAATATCAGCACACAAGGGCTGGAAACAAGCTTTACCTGCAACAGAGACAACTCCCAGACTATCAATTTATAAAAGCACTGGAAAAGCAGTAAGAACAATATTGACAGACGGGCTCTCCCGCACTTTCCCTGAAAAAGCCTCTGCTCTGGAACCACCTTTCCCTCAAATTAATCTTTGGGGAGTTGATGGATAACAATCCATTTCCGTCTTCCAGAATTCAAAAAAGTGGGCACAGGGTGTTTAGGGGTGAGTTTTGTGCTTCCCACACCCCCTTCCCCTACAGCAAATTAAACTCTGATCCATGCTTTCAGGAAAAGATAAACTTAGCCATCAGCACCACTCACTTCCTTCTCTGGAACTTCAATAACTTTTGGAGATTTTACTCAATGTGTTAGACATCCAGAGCTGTTTCCAGCACTCTGAAGCTACAACTGACAGGCAATGCTCATCAAAAACTGGCACTTGGGGTGTTTGGCCACTGAAGCTTTGGCAAATCTGGGGACCGCAGACTCACCAAACCTACATTTTTTGGTTTAAATTACTTTCATTCCATTTGCACTCCCTCTTTATATCTGAAAAGCCCTACTGTAGGCAGTACAAAATTAGGGACAGAAGGGCAGCAATAAAATACAAACTCAGTTCGACCTGTCCTACTTACAGTTCCCAGGAGGAAGCCAGGGATGGGGAACAGAACCATCCACTCCCACTTTATCTATGGACTGTGGTTTTAACCTTGGGCCTATATTTAAATTGAGGGCTTGTATTAATCAGCAATGGGCACTCCCGACCTCAGGACATCAGTGTCCTCAGCAGCAGAAGGTACATCACGTGTGTTGTCATTACCAGGTGTGCTTTAATTACTGCTATTAGCAGCAGCCAGGGAAGGGCTGCAAGGCAGCTACTCTTCAAAGAGAAAAGGCAGAGCAGGGCAGCATGGATTCATTTCAGCAACTGTAAATACTTTGCCATCTGCAGAGTCACTGGAATTAAACAACAATTTTGAAAATGCTCGTTTATTCCTCCCTGGCCACACCACACACACAAGCACCTATGCTGACCATATCACCTCAGTTTCTCCATACCTGTGGTCTAATCCACGGGTCACACAAAGTAAATACAAAGAAATGTAAGCAGAGGCACACTCACGGCCCATCTATACGTAAAAACAAACAATACTTCAACCAACTGTTATTTTTATTTGTATGTAAACAGAAGCACACAGAGAAAGTAATCTCCTGCCTTGCCCTTGCTGTAAGACTACAAGAAGAGAATTATTTAGTACAGCAAAAGAAATAAATTTCTAAAGAGCCAAGCTGAAAATCCAAGCCCCAAACAGAAGGTGGGCTGAAGCTCACTGGAGTGTAAGGGACCCAGCCGTGCAAAGGGCTTCCACGGATACAAAGATTTCCGATCAATTAGGCCATTGCAGAATGGATACAGCTGCCAGCGTCTGCTCTGATGCCAGGAAGCAGCAGAGGGTTTGGAAGCAACACCAGATCTCTAGGCAGTGCTAAGGACTGCATGGAAAATGCATATGGGTTTCAAAAACTATATGAATTTCTGAAAAAGTTTAAAGTATGGTACCAGAACCTAGAAATTCAGTGAGCAAGCCAGCATTTTGGAAGAATAAAAATTTAAGGTCTCTGTCCCAGCAGTGAACCAAGAGGCAGGTGCTGTCTGCCAGTACAGGAGGTACAGGAAGACACTATTCTATCCCACATTTGGAGGCATGCAGCCAGCAGGGGCTGGGCATGTAGGTGCCATGGTCAAGGCAGCTCCAGGGACATCCTGAAGGGTGAGAGTTTCTGGGAGTCTTGCTCGTGTCACCAAAAATTAGCACATGTTAGAAAACTGAGGTTCAGAGACTCTCTGCTGTTTCTGAAGAGGGATCATGGGTTTCTCTCTTCACTGGACTCATGACTTGCTCTGATCTGATTCAGATTTGAAAGGGCAATGGAAACTCCCAACTTCCAAACAAGTAAGTTTAACAGATCTTCTGCACTTCAAAGTAGGTGGTTAAGCTACAAAGAATTCTTCATTCCCTATAGTCACTGGCCATTGCCATTCCTGTAATAGCAGAATGCCCATCTAACACATACAGACACCAGCGTGCATTAATTTAATCCACAAGACACTCTGCCCCTGGATAAAGGGCCAACTTTAACCCTACGCTGCTGCTGGAGGAACATGAAAAGCTCCAGAGGAGCAATAGAAAACTTGTTTATCCACCCGAAAGCACCCATAATTAGGAAGTGACAGATGTTGCTAGTAAAAGTAAGTGATGTTTTTCAGAAGCTCTCTCATCTGTAACTGCACCGTTTTCAGATAAAATAACCCTTTCTGTCAGGCAGTGTCAGGAATGTCTACAGCCAATCAGTCACTCCGCTATTCAGAAAAAAGTATGACACTTTTGTCATAATATCTGTGGCATATATTGTACCAGTCCTCCTTCACTGGGTGTCTCACCAGTCAGGGTCTCCACTCCAGCAACTACAATAATTGGTGCTCCTGAAATAAACAGATAATTCAAAATTTCCAAAAACCTCAACCCCAATGCATGTGTAACAGAACTCCTTTTGAACAAAACACCTTTTACAACAGCATAAAATCCTATTTGCCATCTGGAGTTAATGACTCTCAAGTAAAACTCAGGAGAAAGCCCTGCTTGCCGCTCCTGTGTGCTAGGCTGCAAAGCGGAACCACCACTAGGAACAGCTTGGTAAAAAGTCAACAAGATAAGCGGGATCACTTCCAACTCGGACACCATAAAATTTCACACTGCAACAACTTCATTTACAAGACTTTGACAAACATTAAACAAGGAGAACAAATACCTAACACAATTAACCGAGATTACACATATGGAATAAAGTCTTCGTGCCACTGTGCAGGGAGGATAGGGCAACCTGGTAACTATGTGACCCTACAGACTGTCACAGCTATCACAGGAAATACCCCTTCCCCCCACCTCTGAACAAGGTGGCCCTGTCAGCTTTATGGCACTGCTTCAAAACCAAAACAAAACAAGAAACCCCATCAGCATGATTAAGGAAATGGCAGGGATGAGCAAGACAGACCATTAGCCTTTGGGAATGCTTTATGTGGTCACCTGTCAAGCAGCCTGCCTATGTTTTTAACTGATTAAATCAGACCTCAACAGAAACCTTAGTGTCAATTTTTCAATATTCTAATAATTGCACTGAATTCTTTCTAAGGTTCATGCAACAGACCACCAATCTGACATCACCACATACGCCTTCTAGAAGTCACCTTACAAAACTTGATGAAGCTTAAGAGTTAACTTTTCATTTTCTGAGAGCCATTCTTGATCTTTAAACACAGCCAATGTATATTAATATTTAACCACTGCATGTTAGAGATTACATATCACTAATACAAGCTCATAGCTATTACTTCTGCAAAACACTAAGAAAAAAATAGATGCTGATGTCACTGATCACATGTTTTCTATTTATTGTGATGGGAAATAATCAGCTTCTCTGATTAGGTACATGTTTATTATATTACAACGCAACAATCTCATTCAAGCATCCAATCCATGTGCTTGACGCAAAGGTTTCTTAAGGGTGATGAATTTAAACACCTGTGTCCTAGAAAACATGCTGGTGCTTCTAACAAAAGAAAATGCTGAAGCACTGAAGAAATTCAAACATTTGATTACACTGTTTCCTCTTGAAGCCTGACTGAGAAAACAAATGCTTTTACGTTATTAAGAGACACTACTCAGAAGGAAGCAATCCCAGTAATACCTGGCCCTTCTGAACCATCAATTAACATTACCTGGAGGAGCACTGTCACTCACACCCGGGACACCTATAATTCAGAAATTTCATCCTCTAAAGATAAGGAGGGTGGAAATAGCTTATTAAAACTGTGAATAAACCATGTGGGAAGGGACCTCAGGGCTAACTCTGAAGTCAGACTATGCTGTCCAGAGCCTTGTCAAGTTGGTTTTTGAGTACCTGCTAAAATGAAAGCACCAGAAGCTCCCTAGACTCTTATTCGGTGTTTTCCCACGCTCAAGTGGAGCTCTTGGAATTTTCCTTGGTGTATCCTTTGCACTTTCCCTCTTTCCCCTTCCCTGTGCTCCCCGCAGAAGAGCTGGACATTGCAATCACCCCATGCATCTGCCCAGGGCAGGTGACTGCCCTCAGACCCTCCCTTCCCCAGGCTTGGGAAGTACTGCTCCCCTGGCCCTTGCTCACACATCTCCTACTCCAGCCCCCAGTTTAATTTACCCCAGGTTTTGGCACCTTGTGTGACTTGTCATCACCAATGGGATTCAAGTTACCATTTTCCCATAAACTAGGAGGACTTCTTGTCCATCCCTTCATTGAGACAACCATCCTTGGTTGGATCCAGCTCCAACAACATCCACAGCCACATCCAGGTATGCCATCAGCCAACCCACACTCCCTGATGTCCACTCCTTGCAGCAGGATACAGCACCATGTCTGGGGTCTCAGCAGCATTGACAGCAGAAAAACTATTACCTTCAATTACTGTCCTCTGCATACACTCCAGATGGAGCTTTTCCTCTTTGCAACTATCAGCTCGTGCACAGGTGGTGATCCAGTGCCTGTCCCAAAGTGCTCTTCCACAGCTGTGCCGCCTTGCCACGTCCTCATCACTTCTTATTTCCTCATTTCAGCTCGGTAAGTTACACACTGCAGATTTTCACGTGCCTTTTCAATCTACTGTAGCCATTTAATTCTGAACTATGCTTCATAGTGCTTGAGCCCCTCTCAGTTTGGGCTTACTTTCAGATTTAGTCAGTATTCCCTCGTCCACACTAGTAAAGAGAACAGCAAATAAAGCTCAGCCCAAGACAAACACGGGTGTATTCACACAATTCCTCATGCTGTCTCCCTTATTCCTGATTTTCACAGTAAGTTATAGGTAGCTACTCTTCCAACATAGCCCTTAAACAGTTATATACCATATAATTACATACATAGATTTTCCTATTCCACAGAAATGCCACAAGAGGTTATGTCAAAAGTTACTGAAGTTAAGGTACAGCACAGGTACTGCTACCCTTCCATTATATTCTAGTCCTCCAGATTCCTAGAAACTGAAAATTTTGTTCCAATTCTCTAAGCATTGCAGTTAGACTAACTAATCTGTAATTCCCCCTCTCTCCCTTTTTCACATGGAGGTAATGCCTTTGCCCTTTTCAGTCCTCCAGGACCTCTCTTGCCCTTACCAATTTCTAAAAGATAATTGTAAATGGTTCAAAGGTTGCTTGGCTAGTTGCTGATGTACCCTAGGGCAAATTTCATCAGGCTCTGCCTATTTGAATACACCTATCTTATCTCCTTTTTCTGATCTATCCTTTTTCTACTCTGCACTTTACTCCTATCACCTTGTTTAAATTAATTTTAATTAACATGAAGACATGCTGGAGCAATACAATAGCTACATGATATTCATTTAGTATTTTACCTTTCAGCTATAATGTTTGCAAAAAAACCAACTCCAGACTATTCATGTACCATGACTCTGCCTTTTTGGAGATGCAGAAGAACATTTAGAGATTGGTCTAAGCCAGATTGCAGATTGCATATGGTTTAGACCAATCCCCAGCTGAAATGTCTGACGGGAAAAAACTAAGAAATACAGTAAACTCATTGCAGGCAAAGGCAGATTTAAAGAGACATTCTAACTGCATTTTAGAAGGGACACTTTCATTGACTACACTGGCCTGTTTTGGTTTTATAAATTAAGAAAAAAGCCAGCACTTCCCCCAGCAGATAGACCATTTGATCATCAAATGCACAATTTCCTATAGACTGCCTCGGTTATCTAGCACTGATCACTGCTAGAAATTAGGAAGGAATTAGACTGACCACTGGTCCAAACCAGCACAGCAAGTCCCACTCCTCTGTGAACACTGACAAATATCTCAAAGTGCATTACGATTTTAATGCATTCACCTGTTCTAGCCATAATTTACCTTTCATCAACTGGAAATTACCATCCCTATATAGCTGAGATACTACAGGAGCATTGCTAGTCTGCTTCTATGCAAAGCAAAACAGACAGGTTTAGATCATCCTCTGTGATTTCTATTTTGTTTTTCAGCAAAATGAACTAGACACGGATGTGTACTGTTACCACATCTCAGCTGAAGCACAGTAACTTCTTAAACTGCTTCATTTCTATCCTCAAAGACACATCAAGTTCTGTTCTGTGATCCCCTAGGCAGAAGATGCAATGTTAATGGGGATTCTAGCTGTCATTCTCAAAAGCAGTTAGTGATTTGAATGCCTCAATCTCTAGTGTACCCAACTTGAAATACTTAAAAAGGTCCAATTTTCAGGAAACTATCAACACTTAAAAACTGCTGGTGGTGGTTCACATCCCCCTCACTGTATAAATCCAGAAACCATTTTACCTGATATTTCTACCTAGAAAATGCTTTGCAAGACTAAAACCCTAGTAACTTGCCAAAAGGCAGGGGGAGAAATAGTTTTCTTTTGCTAGCCGTGATTAAAGTGCAACAAATCCATACATTCTTCCAGTTTCACAAAATATAGCAGCCTACTCTTGAATATGGATCTGTGAGTATTTTCTTCCAGAGCGATACAGTGAAAACTCTCTCTCACAAAATACTATAATCAGCTTTCAGTGAAACCTATTTTACTGGACATAACATAAAGCTTGATTCCCAACATTGTCGGGTCAAAATACCTACCCAATATGTCCAATCCACATATTACTACAAATGCCATTAGTTACCACTAGTAATCCCTGTCTTGCTACCTGCGTCCCCTGAAAAACAGATCATGATTAGAAGAATCCTTGGATCTCATCAGAGTTAATGATGAATAAAACCAAGGTATGAACAGAGAGAACAGTCAGAACAGTGAAATACTGATAGTCTCTGCTGCTGTTCCTTACTCAACTAGTGGAAAAATTCAGACTCTATTTTAGTCAGAGGAGTTTGGTGTCATGCAATTGTTCAGTCACAGCTCAGCAAACCTCATTATTTCAGACCTCTTTAGAAATCCAGAGTTTTGCCTGAGAGTACGATCAGATGCGCATCCGCTTGGTGTGGCACTGTGCCCCAGGAGCAGCACAGCTGGTGCCTGTGCTCGGCACAGCCCCGGGAGCTGGCACAGGCACGGGAACCCCAGCACAGTCACAACTATGTGTGTTTTAATCCGTCACCCCGCTGGGCTCTACTTCAAACCCAAAGTCTAACCAATACTGGCTGGTTTCAGCCAAGCCTATGCTGATAGTATATAGAACGAAACCAAGTTAATTAGTTAAATGTAGCCTCAAAGGAGATCTCAGTACCAAAACTCCTTATGCACATTAACTTATGCAGCATGTATTTTTAATGAGTTCAGCACTCGTCTTGAATTTAGGAAACACACACATGGGGTGGCAGCTATTCAAAGCCATTGCACCAGAGCATGAACAAGTGCTGACTCTGTGGGATGACGAGGTTAGGTTGCCAGTTATGGTGATTCTACCTTTATTGCATAACCTTCAGATAGCTAAATTAATTAAACAGGTAAAGTGACAACACAAAAGCCACCTACCAACATACTGGTCATGTAATAGAAAAGGAAATGAAAAACACCAGAGGGCTAAAAGCTCACGTTCAATTTTGCAAATATGGTTAAATCTTGTAACCTCTCCAGGATCTGCTGATCACCTTTTCCATAAATAAACTTCAAAAATATATATCCCTATAGACAACTAAAGCAAACACCTTCAAAGCAGAAGGGAATTTTATGAGTGAGAATTTGGAGCTTTAAACCCCACCCTTCCCTCTCCATATACATTCTCCAACACACACCATGTGAAGCCAGGTAAAAGGCCAGCAGTCATGCCCCTTGGGCTCCAATATATTAAAGCAATCCACTTACTTGTGAGATAAAAGACTCAAGTCCAAAAAATATATGTACCCATATACAAATAAGGCTGAGCTACACTGACAAATTCTGCCAAATGCTCTTTTGAGCCCATCATTATGTACTGCCAGAAAATACTGTTTGCTGGATTACAGTGAAAAGTAATGGGTAACTCACTGTTTTGCATTAAATATTAGTATTTTCTGGCCCTTGTGGCATTAAGACACAATCAAATCACTTTGAATCATGTAAGTGTTGTGCCAATATTCTGTAGAAATACAAATAACCTCTATTACAGAAAACACCCCTTAAATCAGAACATGGTATCGGCAACACATTTTCCAAAATGTAAATAAATTAAAGAATAAAAATATTTAAAATATTGTAAGAGAACAGTGTGACCCATTGACAACTGTTTTAAGGACTAAAGTCAGAAAGAAAAAATAATCATGTAAAGTCTCAGTTTTAACTGTGATTCCAGTGGTAACACTGCTTGTATAAAAATCCCCCAAACCATGATCACACAGATATACAGTACTTTCCTAACAACAGCCAGTTCAAATGAAAAATTCTAACTTTGCTTTTCTTTTGCTCTTTTCAAGCAGTATTCACTTTAATAAATTTATTAACTTCATGACTGTAACATTTAAATGGCTACTTTAAGTATTTTTATATATTCCTCAAAGTCCAATCATACAACAATTTTAGTTTAAATGAATGACAAAAGATTGCTTCAGGATGCTCTGCTGTCTCAAAACTCCTGAAAACTTAATCTGTATTCTGCTAATTTAGGTTACAATTTATCTTCAGGGGTTCTCCTGGAACATCATTCCTTGATGCTTTAGATTTAGCCTGACATGATGGAAAAGGCTTCCTTTTTTGTCTCCCATTCATCTGAAGAGCAGAAGCACACTTTGTTCCCAGGTTCCCCTGTCCCCCCCACCCCCAAATCAGACAGATTTTATTAAGGAAATTATCTTAAAAGAAAACCCTACAGATAAACTATGACCTAGATCAGGGAGGTTCTGCCCAATTTATGTTCAAGAAAGTTGATTTACTTTAAAAGATGTTATTGCATGCCACTCAAACTGTACTTTCAGTCACATTTTTTATGGACTGAGCCTGTCATTTTTTATTTCCTAAAACCTGAGTTTTCCTTAAGAATGACAGAAGGCTTTCTCAGGGTCAGCTGAAAGCATTCATAACTGCACATACCAGAAAAGAAGCACTATAAAACTGAGAAGCCCTCAAGGACCACTGTTCTGACCAAGCTGCCACCTCAGCTTCCGTGCAATGTCATTGTTCTTGGTTCAGTTCTGTCACCACACAGCGCCCTCCCAGCAGGGGTGGCAGTCTCCAGCCTAGGACTTCTCCAAGATACTTCCAAATGCAATACAAAACAAAATGCAGATGATTGGTTAAGAAATGTCACCCTAAAGATGAGAGAAATACTACCATAAGTCAGACACCAACCAGGTTTGCACCTCGTCAAGTCAGCCCATCACTGGGACGCACTCAGTCCTGCTGCCCAGCCTGGTTTCATGCTGACAACTCCATGGAACAGGTGAGCCTGCAAGGGGTGTGGGATCTGATGGGGCACAGGGGATCTGACCCTTCTCTACCTCTGTGTGCTCAGCACCTCTTCATCTCCTAACTCCTGAGCTGTGCGAGGAAGGGATGCAGTATTCAAACTCTCTTCTTCAGCGGGCACAGCAGCACAGAGCCTTCCTTCTCACACTGCTGCCTGTACCCAATGCAATCCTGCAACCCCAGGCTCACTTGTGAGGCAAACCAAGCATGCCACATGCCACGTCAATACATTCTTCCCCGCCCTGCAGCATCTGTGAAACACGAGGTCTCTGAAGGCAGCCCTCCCATCTGTGTTGTCTCTGTGTAACCTTCCAGGTGGTACATCCCAAAACCTGAGCACCACATCTTACTGCACCTGCCATTGCCCAACCCAGCACCATGGGCTGGGAGGATCTATTCCACAAGGCTTTGAGCCCAAAAGCCCAGGAACAGGCTTTCTCCAGTCCCCAGGACCACATCAGCTATACTTTCAAACACAGATACACTTAGACATACCTACTGTATGTGCTTCAATCTCCACTTAAGAGACAAGAGTGGCTCCTGGTTTTAGAGAAATCTTGTTTGGTTGAAGCATCAGCATCTCAGCTGATGAGTTTTTGCTACTCTCCTACACTCCACAAATACTGGGCTGAGTAATGCATAGCCTAATTGACTGTTAAGGTCATTGGCCTGCTCTTTAATCTTATTTAGTACACTTTGAGACAGCTCATGAGTCATTAGGGTTTCATTCCTGGGGACACAAGGACATGCAATATACATTAATAAAGAGCATAAATGTAATATAATGCATGTATTTTACAGATTGTGAAATTAGAAAGATGGCATTAAATATTTCTTTGCAATGCTATAATTTTAGTAATGTTGATGATTTTAATATACAAGAAAAATATTTGTCAGAGCCTGCTGGTGTATTCCTAACTTAGAGCATTGCTGTATCTCTAACAAAATTCTGTAAGTAGTAAAAGTCACACTTTAAATACCAACTTGAAGTGAAAAAAGTGCTCCAGGGAGACCTAACTTTAAAATTCCTTACTTGAAGGGGAAGAGAGAGACATTTCTCAAGCTGTTACTTATTATATTAGATTTTATGATGCAAATTGTAATTCAGCGCATGCACGTGTCAGGAACTTTGCAATACTTTTGAAAGGGATCAGCATCACTAATCAGGCACTGAAATCCAATTTCTGGGAGAATCTGGGAGCTCAAAGCTGAACATTTTAGCTGGTTTGGAAAGATCTTTGAAAAATAAAATTAAACAGTAATTATACATAAGTGTGCTTGAGAAACTTTACACCTGTCTTGACATGAATCAGATCTCTGCATGGATGATGAAATTCTTGGCATTGCTTTAGGTGATTGGGATGGCAATAGCTTAGGCAGGGTAAGAATTCAACAGCCACAAGCCTAGACAGGTAGGATAAAGGAGTTACTGACTCAAAAGGCATGGCAGCTTATCTGTGGAAGTCTAAACATGTTAATCATTTAACATAAACAGATCTACTGATATTTTTAGAAAGGCATTTCAACTCATAAGTAACAATGTTAAAAAAAGGACACCAGTGACCCTAATCATATTTTCCACAGGTCCTCCCAGCTCCTTGCAGATTGTTGCTACTAAAACTCAAACCAGAGTGGGGGTTAGGGTTGGGGGAGGGAGGCAAAAACAAGGTAAGAAATAAAAAAAAGCCAAAGACAGGTAGCTGGGTTTGGGATCAGTACACTAAAGAAGTTGTAGGCAATCAACATTTGACTGCTGGCTATGCTACAGACTCCTGCAACCTTTGTCTCCCCCTGCCTCAGTTCCCAGTTTGTAAAACGAAGGTGATAATGTTTCCTTACCTCACAGGAACGTTCTCAGAATAAATCCATAAAAGCCTGTGAGACACTGAGACACCACTGTGACAGAGGCCATAAAAATACCTAGGGGAAAAAAACCAAAACCAACGTAAGTGCCGTAAGTCAACATAACAGCAGAGACATGCAAAGGTTAAAATCTCACTTAATGACACAAGTTCTCCATCCTGGGGAAGAAGTAGTTCAGTTTCAGCACATACTCCCATTAAGACACTTTTAAAACCATGACAGCAAGGGACAATTTCCCTTTTCCTCTTTGGACACGACACGATCATGCTAATCCACCACCAGGTGCAAGTGGGAAAGGTGCTTCCTCTACAGATCAGTAGCTCAGGCCCTCCATGACAAGCACCACATCCAAGAATCCCAAACACAGCAACAGACCCCCACATACTGACAGTGCTCCTCCTCAGCCTCCATATCCAATGCCTCCCGCACAGCTGAGCTCCTCCAATAGTTAAAAAACTTCTTTCAGCCCAGCATTTATTCCTGAACAGCTTTAATCCATTTGTTTTCATGCCAACATTGATCCAGCAGCTTAAATAGCTTTTCCGTATCCCTGAAGTTTATTTCCCTGACAATAAAAAATGAATTACACCACCTCCTTGTCAGGGCTCATTTGCCCACCCAAACCAAGCAAGTTTGCTCTCAGGTGACTCCCCATCCTTGTTATTACCTGCCTTCTCTGTCACCCCACTTCAGCATCTTCTGCCTAGTCCTAACGCTGTGGCTGTGTCACCTTGCAACTGCACAAATATGTGTTTCTCCAGCATTTCCAGCTGACAACCCCATCCATCGCACCCAGTTCAGAGCAAAAGTTCCTCTCCTAATGCCTCCTAAGGTTATGAACCTGCATGCCATCACCATGGAACTAAGTCCCACTGTGATTGCCATGGGTCTCAAGCTCTTTCTGAAAGATACCCTGACTCTTTCACAGTTCTGACTGTGCCTCCCACCTGTCTCACTTGCAGTGCTCTGCTCTGTGGTGGCACGGACAACACAGGGAACATGCATGGTCTCTCCCCAAAACATACCTCCTGTCTTCAGTGTCAACTCAGCTTAGCAACTGATGGCTTGAGCTCAATTACGCCGCTAAGCATTCTGTAACGTGAGCCAAATAACTACATCCCTCAGAAGGATAAGTGATTCAAAATTATGCAAATGCACAGAATGCATTACTTAGTCTTTATCATTTACAAAGTACTCATTTTGTAAACAGTTTCAGCACTCTTACAGAGAATATGACAATCTCCTATAATCTGGGTGTCTGACAGTTGCTGCATCATGCACTGACCATCACATCCTTGGTGGGAGAGACAGAGGGTTTGTTCCATTTCTGGGGTGGGACACGGGGCTGGGACAGCATGCCTGCCCTCCGCCTCATACATGCACCCCTTAGAGACCTTCTCTCATTCCCTCACCAACTCGGCTGACCAGAACAACAAAAATCCCCTCATTTTTTCCCATTTTTGACAGGAGAGGGCAGTTCCCTTCCTGGCACAGTGTGTGGAACCAGCTCAGGAGCTGCTCAGACAAGCACTGGAGCTGGTAGGAGAACAGCAATCTCTCCCCCTTCTGCTGGCAGTCTGCCCCAGATCAGACTGGGATGTATTGGAAACCTCAGCTCAGGGAACCAGAATAAACTCACCTTTCCAAGGACTCAGATCCATTTAAAACTGTACTCCAATAACCTTCACAAACAAATATATTATGCAATTTATGTTATGCAGCATTGACTTCAATGACTCTGTAGCAGTGCTTACACTACTATATTTACTTCTGGCACACACTGGCAGCCTTCGCTGCAATCATTCTGAGCGTGCTCCTGTTATAAACCTGGAGGTCTTACCCTGCCAATATCTATGCACAATGCTTCTCAGTTTGTTTTCCATAACTTTGACTGCGTTGTCCCTCTTTCTTCTATCCCTGCAAGCTCCTTTGTCCAGAACATCTCCCAGCATTTTCCCCCTCTCACACAGGGTCCCAATCTTCTGCACCAGCACCTCTCCCTCAGTGTAAGATCACCAGTTCCCACCTTCAGCATGTCCCACACTTGATTTCCATCCCTCAAGTGAGCACCCTGACACCTCCTGCCAGACTCCCTGAAATTTGAGGAAAGCCCTCTTTTAGGCATGTACATATCGACCTTGATGCTCATGATCCAGATAAGCATACTAAAAAGAGAGATGACCAAAATTCTGTTTCTCTCTTCTCCCACAACTAACAGGATGACCATTTCAGTACTGGCTCTTTCCACTCTCTACATCACCCTGCTGTAACAATACCAATCACATTTGAGTGGAATCCATCCAGCAGCAAGTGGTTTGTTAAACCCCAGGACACGCAGCATACAGAGAAAGATACTTAAGCTACTTAAAAGACAACCCTTTAATAAATGCATAAAAACACCTGAAATTTCTGTAGGTCAACACTTCAAATTAATGATTTTTTCAAACATGTCAGTCTCTGCTACTAATTATTATATTGCTTTTTATGCATTTTCTTAAAAGTATTCTTTGGAAACCCTACAGAATTTCCTATAGTTCTAATACACCTACTTGTGGTCGTCCGTGGTACACACTCATGTATTTCACTACAAACTCCTCCCTCCCAAAAGCATAACAGATTTTGCATTTGTATAGCAGAGGCAGTTCAAGTCAACTATTCTCAGCTACACACGGTGATGCTGCTGTGAGAAAAGCAAGTGGAAACATCACCACCAATTAAACCCCCAACAAACCACCTCTTCTACACTTGAAATACTAAGAGCAAGGAATTTTAAGATGAGGCTAGAAAATACTCTCAGTCATACCCAGCACTGTTGCAATTTAAGACTCAGAAATCCCTGCTACAAGAGGACCTGTACACCCTGAAGTGATCACTTCTGCTCTGAATTTCTTTGCATCTGTTTGAGACATATTTAAAATTTTACACTGATTCAGTTTCTGATGTCATAGCCAACTTGATAAAACAGATGTTCTGCTTATACAGGGAAAGGGCATATAAACATTAGCTATTTGCTGCTGAGGATTAAACATTAACAGAAAAAATTAATCAGCAGTGACGAAAGTGGTGATGGCAGTTCACTGGAGATAACCTCCTCCGTGAAGCACACTGCAGTCTCCACCGTGCTGATTTAGGCTGCTAGACGCCTTGAGTGACAAAAGAGATCATACCAACAGGATTTTAGCACAGTGAAGCACAGACAGCTTTCCCCCTCCCACAAGTCAAACTCAAGGCCAGCAGGAGCAGCAGGGAGGCTGCCCAGAGTAAGTGCCATGCTGCACATCCCCTGCAGCACCCTGAACAAGAGCCCAGTACCTCCAGCTGCACCTGGACACCTCTGCTGCTGAAAGCAAGAGCACGACCTTCGTGGCTTTTGCCAATTTCCACGTGTCAAATCCAGAAGAATATTTTCTGAAATCCTTCAAGGCTGCTTTTTCAACCTATGAGACAGTATTTCCTGATCAGACAACAGCAATAGCCAGGAGCCTTTCGTGCAGCATTGACAACAGCAAGGAATTCCTCATCTCCTGGTAAACTCCTGTACTGTCTGACACTGTAAGAGGCACTGCAAGAGGCCAAGAAAAGCCACAACTTATCACAAGAAAATGGCAAATTGTGAGAAACCTGTATTGCAAGGTTAGCTGCCTAGGCACGGCTTTAATAGAGCTCCATAAATACCTCAGTCTAACACTGACAGAGGTTAAAAACCTATTATCTTTCCCAAATGACAGTGTGAACACATGTTCAATCGTACACCCCGCCTCACCGACCTACAAAGTAGATTCTGCTCTTTCAGTTCCACAAATACAAACCACAGGGAGCTTTTTAAATGAAAGCATTATGAAGATTACATTAGCCAAGTTTGATCTACTGTAAAACACTCACACACAACATTAAGAGGTAGAACAACCTTTAACACCTGCTTCCTCTTCAAACATAGCACTATCTCTGTGCATGGCTTGGCTCTCGATGGGATGAAATCTCAAGCCAATTTGTATGGCTTACTCTACCAGCAAAGGATACTTTAAATGTCTGGGACCTACTGGCCCCACTAATACCCAGCTGGTGAGAATAGTCTCTAGAAATGTATACTCCACAGCTCAGTCGGCTGCTACCCTGCAACACAGATCCGCATGGCAAAGAATGTTTTCACCCTGGTGTGAAATGTTGTGACACAAGAGGAGGTGCGGCAGCTGGAAAAGGAGTGCGCAATCCAAGCAGTGTTGAAAGTCATCATCATAAATATTCACAAGCAGACTGATTTGTTTTCTTACTAATAGCACATTGTTATTCACAAATATTAATTAGTCTCTAAATACCACCTGTTACTCAGCCCTCCCTCTGCACAGTGCCATGGGCTCCCTGGCTGGCTCCCTGGCTGCAGAGGCTTGCAGACCCTCCACAATGCTCAGAGATTTAATGATGTTTCAACTTCCAGAGCTCACTCAGCTACCGGGAGAAGAGGCAGGGAATAATTACTTACTTATGTCTTTCTCTGCTGACCTCTCTGGAGGATGAAATGAACAGTTTTAATGGTCTCACAGAAAGCTACTCTAGTCCTCCTTGGGAAGGATGACAACTGCACCAGTAGGTCTTTGGAGTGAAGAACAATTTTAAAGATCCAAACTTCAAAGATCTCAACAAGAGGAGAGTTCAAGCTCAAAATTTTGCCCCACTGGAGGAAGGAAAGCTGCTAATGCAATCACTCGTGTTTCCAGCAATCACTCATGCTTCAGAGCTGAGGCACCAGAAATTGCTTGTCACATCCTACAATATAAATAAATCTCAGTCTGCCCAGAGGAAAGCTGTTACAAACCCCAGCAATTTTCTTTGGATTTCTTTAGATGACTTCCTCAAAGGATCTCTCTGTAGGTAAGAGGTACAGATGCAGGCAGATAGCAAATACAGGATTCCTCCTCTCCACTAGCAACAGCAAAGGTGTTCCCTCCTCCTCCTAATCATGTGCATCGACTGTAACATGAGAAAGTTTAGCAGAGCATTGGTGAAACTGGGCAGAGCACTGGTAAGATGCACAAGTTGGTAGTGTACTTAAGGGTGAAGAAGTGAGGCAGATGAATAATGAAGTGCTATCTTGGTCTCTACAAATCCTGGATGGAAGATCCCCTCAGACCTCTGAAATACACTCATCCTGCTCGGTGTCAAGACAACCAGAGAGGACAAGCTTATCTTGAATTCAAACTCATACAATAAAAGGAATGGGATTACTTTGAGCCTGGGTTCACACCTAGTCCCATTGTAGAAGATGAATCTGAAGCGTCCTCCTCACAGATGCCAGTTGAAACACTCAAGCTCCAAAATCCAGCATTTGGCATTTCCATCACCTCAGGAAGCAGTGCTGCCTTTTCAGTGCAAATGCAGCACGAAGGTTGTTATTCCACAGCTGACAGACTCGATATCAAGGCACAGACATCACCCTGGTACACTTCCCAGAAAGGAGGCACAATCTATTCAATACACCCTTCTGCAACGTCAGATTTTTCCTACCAGCATGTCTTCACTGGTACAGTCCAACCTGAATACTACTTAAACAGGTTTTATGCATCAAGCCATTAGCTACACAGAACAACTAGAGTAGAACAGAAATTACATATTTAAGGTGAAAAATTGGAGCAGTTTTTGCTGAAAAAGGTAACTACAGCACAATTTAAACTTGCCCTGGCTAAATATGGAATGGGGGATGCAGTCAGGGCTTAATATCCTTGAACTCCCAAAAGAAAAAAAAAAAAATCTCTGCCATAGTTCCTCCAGACAGCAATAACCCAGGACAATGAGGATTTCCTGAGAGTTTGATTAGCCTCACACTGAAGTTCTAAGATTATAAAACCTGCAAGTCAGAGGGCAAGGAGCACACAAGAATGTCTGAAGTCATTTTCTCAGTGACTGACAAACACAGTACTGGATTTCTTAGGGACTCGAATGGCTGGAGCTGAAGTTAAGCTTCACTAGAGCTATATTTAGTTCTGCACAAATACAAATTAGGAAACACTTTCTTCCCAGTTACTAATGCAGTGTGACAGGAAACAATTATTTGCTCAGTGTCTAATGTTACCTTTGGTGAATATCTAGCTTGCAGAAATTGTATATTGTACAATAGAGAATCAAGCTGATATTCTGCAAATCAGTGAGAAAGCTTATTTAAGAAGATGAAGCAGCATGTGATTTGCACACGTCTGAGCTACACTGGTCTTGGCTATGCAGACAGAGCTAGTGCTGAGGCCTCTTCTGCTTTGATACTAAACTACAAAGTGAGTTTGTTTTCCAAAATGTACATTAATTTATTCAAGAACTCTGTGGATATCTAAAGAATATCATGGCTCCTCCAAAGTGTGAAACAGAGCTGGGCACAAAGACAGAACAATTAAAATAAAAATAAAATTCATCTTTTATGATTTCAAGTGCCAGTTTATCTCTATGAAAAATGCCATTCTGTGTCACAAGGGAGCTCTCAGCTCAGCAATCGCTTCAGTCCTCAATGTCTACAAAACACAAAAGACAACAAAATACATTATTCAAATGAAGGGCTAGTTAGACCTTGGAGAACTAAGCTATGATTTTATAAAGTAATCCCACGTGCTTCTGAAATGCTCAAATGCCACACTCAAAAAATCTTAGGCATGTGGCTGAGAAGAAACCCTGCTCCTGCCTACTACAGCAAGAATGCCAACTAACAGGCTTGGAGTTTCAACGCCACCCAACACAGCACCCCTACATGCTAAGGAAGATAGAAAGCACACAGCACCACTGCAGAAACATGCCCTTTCTTCTGGCACCACCAGGCAAATACCTGCCAGGCCCTTCACTATACCCATTCACATCAATATTTCCAGAGCTGGAGGAGGTGCCATTTTATCCTTGGCTTAAGTGATTAAGACAGAGTACGACCAGAAAGATGCATTAAGTGTTTGTGTTCTGATGTGCTGGTGACCTTTCCAGTTGCAGCTCCCTTTGAGATGGAAGGCAGATGAGAACTTGGCACCATCTGAAAGACCATCAATAGCCAAGACTTCTTCAGCCAAAGCTGGACTACTAAAATATACGCATGTCTTTGCCTACCCTTTGACAGCTTTCTTCTGGGAAAAAAAAATAGGAGCTGATGAACATTTGGTTTTTTGGTAGTGTTTTGTGAAAGATTATCTGTTATTTTGACAGTAGGTTCTTGGAGCAGGTGACAGTAAAGTGTGAGAGTTCTGGGCACAAAGCAAACAAACTTCTCAATGTAAAGCAAAACATTTCTTAAAGACATTCTGAACAATCTCTCTTACCTACAAGTGCCAGGCATGACTAATTTTGATGAATAAGTTAGAAGGATTTCCAGAGAGAAATTACACCTCCACTACTCCCACCTGTACAAAATCTAGGAGCATTGCTTACATGCTCTACCTTCGTTGAGGATCCTGTGGCAGGGGGAAAAATTCAGGCTTGACCAGGAATTTTACTTCGTATGCCCATAAGGTTCCTGCCTGTGTTTAACTTGCTCCATGTTTACTATAACAAGGTAATTCCTACAGTGCTTTCTATACTGATCAGCAAGACCAGTGCTGAAATAAAAGGTTTGTCTTGTCTACCCTGCTGGAGGAAGGGGTGCTAAACCTTTTCAGATATATCCAACTGACACGCTACCATTTTATCCCAGCAGAGCTGTACATCTGACCCCCATTTCCAAGAGCGTCAAAGGAGTGGGAACAATCGTGGATCTGCATCACAGGGGTAGAGGTGCACATCAATATTCAGTCCACAGATCTTGCTAGTACCAAAGGGCAGCAGCTACGTCATTTTGTTCAGAGATGTACCAGATTAAAGGCTTTCCTCTTTCAGCAGTACTGACACAGCCAGACTGGTATGCCAATAAAGGCATGAGCCTGATAAAACAAGTGGCTGAAGCTCTTCACGCAGCTGATGCAACATGAGTGTATTTTCTCACTACTCATGTTATTCCTATACCTGTAACATTACAGCAACACTCTCAGTGACTAAACAGGAATAGTCATTGCCAAACTTTGCTGAGGAGGCCAGGCTGGACTTTCAGCAGCCGAGCACACGTAGGCCATGTTCACTTCGTTTCCTAGAAGCTTTTAAGTTAATATATGGCTCTGAACGGCTCCTTGACTGTTCTCTCAAAAGAGAGGATGCAAAGCAAAACCAGGCTCTAGCTTCGAACAAGATGAACAATTTTCCTGGAACAGACTCATTTTCACTAGAAATCTCATTTCGCACCTTCTCTCACTCCTCCAAAAACTCATCCACTTGCCCTCTTCACCACAGTGCTAAAATAATCAGGACAACAAGTAGGAACCTCCTTTATGATAGGAGTTCGCATGTAGCACCTCCTCCCCCTCCCTTCCGCTTAGAGTACTGAGCTTTTAAAAAAATGCATGATATGAATGGAGTCTTGAAGAACTTCACAGAGGCTTATGGAATGAGGAAACAAGGATGACTGGCATACAAAGTATTATTAGCTACTGCGTAATCAAAGGGATAAAGACACATGTTTCAAGAATTAAGAGGAGCTAATTATTAGTAATTAGGATTAGAGTCACTGTTTCTAAGAAATTAACTACTACGCATCAGCCTAATGTGTCTTTTCTTGCATACAGAGTATCTGGTAGTGGATAGGATTCTTGAATGATGGTTCTCTTTTCATCCAAATCATCCATTACCCAAACAGCCACCCCAACCTTGGAGTCTGCCAAAGTTAAGCCAGAAGAAGTATTTCATTCTATACACGAGATCTCAAAACCCAGCTCCCCACATTGTGTAAGCCACAGCAACACTGCTGTCTGAGAAAAACCTGTGCTGATACTCAACTAGCTGGGAAAAGAGCAAAAGAGCAGAACATGGTTACTGGCACTTTGTGCAGGATGTGCTAGAAAGGAGCACTCTCCAGGCAGCAGTGGTTCCCCACCTCCTCTTTTGCAAGCTTTTAACTCCACATCAAGTAGACTCCTGCACCGACTTTAAGAGAATCTAGAGAACTTTGAAGGCTTTTAGAAAAAGAGAAAACCACACACGTGTCCTGTCAATACCAGCAGAGCAGAACAGCTCTAGCAGCAGAGTGAATTTGAGACAGTAAGGCATCCGAACAACTCCATTAGTACAGACTTTTAAGAGTGACACCAACAGGACAGACAGCATGAAGACAGGACTAGGGTTGTTCTTCAGAGGATTAGTGGTGCTCAGCCTTCTTTGGCTGCCTTATGGCTTACTCTACATGACAGTAAATTCAGACTGTAATGGAAAAAAGACTTAGGTTATAAGAAACATTCCAAAATTAATGCAATACAGTGGAATGGTTTGATTTGGTTTAATCCATCACAATTCATTGAATCAGACTGTCACAACAGGATAATCTTCAAGCAGCTAGCAGTAACATCTTGCTCCAGCATACATCCAAGAAAGGCAATAAACAGCACGAAGGAAAATTTCAGAGGAACTATTAGATCATGTTCACATTAGTGTTGCCAGAAATGTGTCCTCCATTGCACTGAAAAGCTGATGTTTATCTATCTCTCTACAAGACTTTTGACACAAAGCCCAAAGACCCTTAAGAATGCATTAACATTGGAGAATTAGCCACAACATCGAAACGAGTAAACAGCTACTACAAACAAACCTTCACTTTAAGTATAATCAAGCTTTCTTAATACATTTATGAAACATTAAGTCCTTTCCTCCTTCTTTAAAAGGCTATGAAAAATTAGAAATGATATGGCATCAGTTTGCACGAACCAAACAAGTTTTCTGTTCAGCAGCAGCACTACTGTTCCAGACAGGGGCTGGAATTTCAAGTCATCCACACTGGAACATCCAATCCCTGCCAACAGATTAAAGGTGAGCAGCTTAAAATTAAAATACAAGTGCGCAAAGTGATAGGTCAACACATTTTCTATATCACATATTCATTACCACAGAGCATCTATTATAGATGCATATTAAATGTGCATGCATACACTCAAAATCTAGACAAGCATATTTTTAAGCAAAGGAACAACTCTCCCCACTCCCATACCAGAATTATCATGAGTTAGAATCCCCAGTGAGTGATTTCTATAACAGAAAGTATTAAAATGAAGAGCACTCTAAATAAAGTTATTTACAATACAAACACTCTCGGTTTTGCTTAGTAAAATAAGCCAAAATCCTGTCTCACAAATGCCTGTATTTCAATTTTATATATGTGACTAAAGCACCAAAAAATGGATTATCATGATAATAGTAAAACAAATGCATCACATATCCATTCTGCTCTACAAATTTGACCCTTATACCATCATGCACTGAAACATCTGTATCTTTTGAAACTCAGAGAATGTGACACCAAATGCAACAAATACACTACAACACAGGTTCTCACACTATTTATAATGCCTATACCAGTACTACATATGGAGCAGTATGTTAACAGGACCAAACGGTATGGTAACAACAGCCAGGTTTGGACAGTCAGAATTGTTATTTCTTGTAATCACAAATACAAGAAACTCTAATTTCTTGTGATCCTGTAACGTGCTTATAGAAGTGACACCGAATAAAAGAAACTGAGATAAATCCATGTATTTTTCTGCATTGTTAAGGGGTTTTCCTTGAGAAGTAAAATAAATGCTTACTTTTAATGTTGATTTAAATAATGTCCTAAAGTACTTAATAAAAATTAGGCTTATGTTTCTAAAGTATTACGAAATATTTTATATACTTGTAAATACACATAATGTTAAAATTAATTTTATATATCAAAAGTATTCAAATTTAATATATATTCAAAAAACCTATATTTGCTTTCCATGTCTACAAAAAAGGCAAATCACCAGGCTAAACAACTGAAAGCAATGCACTAAACCAGCTCTAAACAGTGATTGACCTTTTGACTGCTGCAGAAATAGCTTTTTCCTAATTTCAGCTTATCCAGTTAATTCAATTCAAAGACTTGATTTGCTCAAAAGACTAAATCAGTAACATAGCATGAAGATTTGTTTTCATTTTCCAATCTCGAAATAAACATAAAGTGCAAGAGGATGAGATCTACCATTTAAAAAATCATCCAGTGCCAAAAACATTTTCCAATCACTATGCAGAATTAATACTGTATCTACTTTAAACCTTGAAATCCCTCCCTTACCAATTCAAAAAGTGAAATGCACTGTTTGCTTTTGATTTACGTACCCAGTAAATTTAAGAAAAACTTAGTTTACAATTTAATATTGTTTCACGCATTTTAACTGAATTCAAATTTTGACAGCAATGCCCCTATATAGTCAGTGCTCAATATATGTTAAACAACTATTTTACTACCAAAAAATAAGAAGTACCTGAAAGCTTATTTGGCATAGTCAGACGATAATAACATATGCTTATAAGGTTGACAAAAGGTGTTACCTTAATGCAAAAGCTGTACTTAGCAGCAAATCAAGGCAATCTAATAATTACCAAACTATTAATAATTAACCTCTCCTTTGAGAAAGGTAACAAAGTAAGATCAAAGTACCCATTTACTTCAAAGTTTCTGCTTGATTTACATCATTATTTAAATCATGTTTCAGAGAAGGAGATTTTTATTACAAAGCAGAAAAAAAAGAAAAAAAGTGGAAAGATCTAATGAACTCTGACAATGTTTTCTATTTTTAGCGTCCTACCAAAACCACCATATTTTTGGCAGAAAGATTCCTGAAGGTCCTTGAGTTACCATATTGGTTTTGTAGCTGATAGCCTTTCATTTCAGAATACTCTGATGGGGTAGAACTCAAGAGAGAGTTATTTTACAATTACTTGGGAGCTGAAAAGGCTGGGATGCTTGAACAGATTTCAGCATATCCCTAATCATGCTGGGATTGTGCTCCTGCTGGTAAATGAAACCTCCTAAGTATCTCCTACTCATCCATGCACCAAACAAGCAACATCTCAATGATACTTCAGAGTCCACAGTGGGATTAAGCAAAACATCCCAGAGCTCTAACACAATCTTTTACTGATGAGGTAGAGAAAGGAGGGAAGGACAACTTCTTATCACTGTCATGGTATTTTTCCTTTATTACAAGAATTATAGAATAATGAGAAATGTACAAAGTTAATGCAGACAAATGATTTTTTTATCTCACTAGTATTTTAAAAGTTAATTTTTGTCATGTCTGCTAAGCAAGTTCAAAGTATTGCAAAGCAGTAGCAATGGCAATGCAGAAGTCTTGTTATGCTTGGGGAAAAAAATGTTTTCAACTTTTACCAAATCAGCGACTGTAATTACTAGAGGAATAAATCAAATTTATAGCAGGCAAATTCATGACAAAATCATTTTTTTGTGCGGCCATAAATGAGTTTGTTTTCGTTGCAGTGTGATAAAAGTTCAACATTTTCTGCATGTCAGACAGACAATTTTGATAATATTCTTTACATTTCCCTCCTTATTAACGAGATGAAAAATTTGCTATTAAGATATGCAAGTCATCACAATACATCTTGTTACTGGATAAGCTTCAACAAAATCTTAAAGTACTTTTTTCAAACCACATTAATACAACAAATGCACAGTCAAAATTCTTGCTTCAGTATTAGACAATATTCTGTTCTTGCAAAATATGAAGAGATGGAATTCAACAAATTACAACCAATCAGTTGGTTTTTGTTTTGCCTTTTTTAAAAAATTCTGTTCAGAATGTTGCAAGAGGGGGACAAAAGCAATTTTACTTTTCATTATATCCAAATATTTTTTTTTCAATTTAACTGAATGCTAGACCAAAAAAAAGTTGGCTTTTTTTTATCATGACAAAGACTACCTCTGCTATTTAAAAGTGTTTCCACATCTCCACTTTCACTACTAACCTTTTGTGAAGAACAATTTCTGATTGCTAGGCTATTTTTCATTTGCCTACCTCTATTCATAAAAAGAAGGGAGCACGTAAAATGGCAGATTTGACAGACTTAAACTTGAATAGCTTGCATACATAAAACTGATTACGGTTCTGCAAAGCCTAGAAGTAATGTTATCAAAATGTGGGATCACTTCAGCATACAACGGCACTGCTAAGCACAGAACAGCTCAAGCACTCACTGGCATCAAACCACAACAGCACGTCCTCAACACAAGTGATTTGTTCTCTGCTTGCATGTCAGTTTTGATAAGTAAACATGTACATGCACACATTTGTGCACATATACAAAGGTTGCCCATAATCAAATAAACCTGGCAGCACATGCCTGAAAGATGCATTCTTATGGGACCACCTAGCTCAAGTCAGTAAAACAGTTTGAACTAAGTTACCCAAGAATTCTTCATTTACAAATTTCAGTTTTTCTCTGATGTGGTCTGAAAAATTTCAATGGAAAGATACAACGGAAAATATTGTGGGTAGACTGTCACCTCTGGTGAGCGATGCCACCACAATGGGAAGGATGGCTCTGAAAATGTTTCAGCTGTGGGAAGACCTTTATCAGCCAGTGACTATAAATTAATTTTCTGCAAAGGAACCTTCTGGCATAATGTGCAGAGAAAGGACATAAAAGGCAATCTGTCTGCCAATGAAACTAAAAAGTCAATGTGAGGCAGGAGAGGAAGCGTATTTTGCTGAAATATGTAGATACACCACTTAGATCTCAATGCGTGCCACTGTGTGACTCCAAAGGGTGAAATGTTCTGATCTCGGCTGACAATATTTATACTGAGATGGCCTCCAATATTTCATTCAAAGCTCCTAAATGCCCATCACCTTTTCCCCATAAGCAAAAGAGTTGAGTGAGAGTCCTCTGCAAGTCTGGCGATGGTGCCTGAGGACCATCTCGCCAGCATCACTTGTTTCCATTTCAGCAGAACTCACCTGTCTACTTCCAGAAGACAACTGAGGACCACAGAAACCAAATTCACTTTGTTTTCCACAGCAAGAAAATATATAAAATCACTCAGGAAGGACCACTGCAGCCTGCATCACTAGCAGGGCCAGAGGCCAGCATCACTTGCACTGCTGGCCAAGGCACACAAAGACCACAGCTCTGCTGAGGGGGGCAGGATGCTGCTGCCTGCACAGAGCTTAAGCAATCAAATCATCCATAAACAAGTTTTGGCTTTTCCTTTCTTCTCACTTCTGTCAGATGCATACATAGAAAAAAATTAGGGCCTGTGTAATACAACTCAATTTTCAACAAGGCAATATTAAAATATAATTAGCTAAATATTTTAAAACACAGATATGAAGATTAAATAATGCTAAAAGAGGACACAGGATCTAATGGGCAATAGATCTAAAGACAAACTTTTAAATGTTTAACCAATTCTTTTCCTGAGGCCATGGGATCCAAAGGGCAATGGATCTAAAGATACATTTTTAAATATTTAAGCCAGTTTTCCCCTGAATTTTTATCATCCTATTAACATAAGTTTATACATTTTGTATAATAAGTTTGTGCATTACAATGGTTTTTTTCAATTGTTTAATCTTCCTACTTCTATTTTTTAAACATCCAGCAATTGCTCAAGCCTCTGGGTGTATTTATTTTAATTAATTACAACAAAACCAAGCAAAAAGCTTCTGCATCTTTTTAAAGAGGAGACCACTCAGACTTTTCCTCTATGTGTTCCAATAGAGATCTGTCAGATACATCCCCAGAGTAACCCCACCAAAGACAATAGCTGTGCCAGCAGCAAATTGTCTGCATTGTGATGGCAAACGTTTAACCAACAAAGTAAAACAAAGAGTAATTTAATATTTGTATTGTGTTTGCACAAAGAAGTGCTGATCAGAGCGAATACTCAATGCACGGGGTAGCCGCTTCCTCGCTGTACCCGTGCTAGGGGACACTCCCAGAGTCCAGATGCAAAGGGGGATGGACAAGGTCTGGGACAGACTGACACACTACCAGTGTAGTTCCACCTTTACTTCTCTTCGAGCAAATAAAAGCATCTGTATTTATTCCACAAAGATGGATATTGACATATTTTGACAAAGACCTGTCCTCCATCAAAACCTAAGCAAGGTCACCTCATGCACATGCCAGCCGGTCCTCAGTCCCCCAGCAGGTTGGCAAAGCATCACTTCTCCCTCCAACAATTCCTGATGACACACCTATGTATCAGTCTTCACACTGCATTCATCAGCTTCCTGGGTTTTACTTTCTGGAAGGGTACACTCAAACCTGTGGGGACACCAACTTAAATACATGGGGGCAAGTCTCTGTCCACCTGAAAGCAGATAATGCCAAGCTCTGCCTCCTCTTCACTCACTGCTATCTGCTCCCACTATCACAACAGCACAGTTCCAAACACAGAAGGTAAATAGAAAAGCTTAAAAGGCTTCCTTACAATATCTAGCCAGAAAACTATCTTCTCAATATTTATGCCTTCTCACTGCAACCAATTTAGTCCATAAAAGAGGCTGCATTTGAGGTGAACTTCTTGCACTGCATTTCAGCAACAGACTCCAACAACACTATGGACACCATTAGAAGTTCCCTAAAATCGTGCACAGACATGCAGTCTGAGGAAGACTGAGAACAAGCAGTAGTCTTCCTCTCAAACATAGTTATCCAAGTGATGCTCCTGAAACTCACAGAATATTCCCCCTCCCTTCCCTCCTCTCCTCCTTTAGACAACTTTAGTCATATTTGCTTTAACTCCATTTCCTCTGTGCTAACAGAGCGCCTTTCTGGATATTAGGTTTCAGCCTCAATTTCACATCTTTATATGTTTCACCTGATTCTCAGACTTCCCCTCACCAATTCTAGAGATCTGGAGAAACAATTTCCCAGAGTGAATTACTTATTAAAAAGCAAACATAGCAATGAAAGAGCCACAACCAGGCTCTGTGCGAGGCCAAAGTAATAATCTCAGCCCTGTGATCTCTCCCAGATAGCCAACAAAGGGGCAATTACAGAGTAACACCAAGACGCAGCTCACATTTTGGGAGGATTACACCCAGAAACATGCAGCTAATATTCACATTTAAGATCTCCCAGGGCCCTATTACTTCTTTTTTATTCAATAATATACAGGATTTCTCTGGCATTCAAAACAAAATCAAGCCTTAACAATCCAGTTTCCCAAAATCTGCTTCCTTTTAATTGTGACAATACAGAAATTCATGCTGAACTATTCAGCTATCTACCTGGCCAATTTTATAGCTGTATTCATACCCGGAGAGAATCACATTCAGTAAATTATATATAAACATGGTGTGACATTCTGTCAAATTACCTTTTATTATGCAATTCCATCCTTTAAAAAGGCCTAAAGGTAGTTTATACAGTCATTTGTAAATGTAATTGTGGGACAGATGTCTAAAAAGTGTCGGAGAAACAACCTGACCATGTGAAAAGCTTCTAAGGGGGTTGCAATTGTTCACTCCCCGAAACCTCAGTATTTTGGCTCCCAGGCTCCTGGTGGTGCTGGGAGTGCTGCAGGGACAGGATGGGCTCCTGCCAGGGCACCAGGAACAATGTGTCTTCTCTGCAAACCATCAGCCTGTCATTTAGAAGCAATCTGCCCTAATGGGCAAGCACCACTCAGATATTACATCTTTATTACCTCTGTTTCATGGTTATCCATTATCATACAACTTGCTTTCACGAATTCCCAAAGTTTCAGAAGGAGGACGTATTTAAAAAAAAACAAAACCAAAAAAAAAAAAAAAAGACAACAGAGTATTGAAAACCCCAGTAGGGTAGACAGAAATTGCTAACTATTAACCCAACAAAGCACACGTGACACCACAGTTGTGCACATCAAGGCCAAAGGACTACCTTGCCCTTACGTATCACAAACTCCCCCATAAGTTCCCTTCCTTCTCAAAGTTTCAAATCACACTAGAAAACAAAACAAACAAACAAAAAAATAGAAAAAATAGAAAAAAAGAACCACCAAAAAAAACAGAGCTCAGTTTTGTCCTCTGATAAACGGCCAGTGGGCAAAGGAGATCTCTGACACAAATCCTCACACCAAACCAACCCCCATCCCTGCCACTAGGTATGAATGAAGCTCCACCACAGCCAGCAACCACCTGCTGGACCCACTGCCGCTCCATCAGGTTTATTTGATAACACCCCTGAATGCTCCCCCCCAGTAATAAAACTCAGCAACTCATCTCCGAACCAATCAGGCTCACCATAAAGACACACTTAGTCCTGCAAGAACAAATTGTCTTGCAGCAGCACTGTCCATTTCATGGAACTTTAAATTAAATTTGACATAAAAGCTCTGCTTTAGATGTCCCTTAATCGGTCTCCTGTTTATGACTTTACACAATCTTACCCTACACAAAAATTTGTCAAACACAGTAATTTCTTCAGCAACATTCAATGCACCCAATGCTTTCCTGTGCAAGTCAAGTGCTTACCCACCTCCCCCCATAGGAAAGCCAACAGAATGCTTTTATACCATTTTTTCCCCCCCAACAGTTCAGTTAACCTTAACCCCCTGTTTCTCTTCCATTTCCAGGCAGATGGCTTCCTCAGCTGAAAAATTTAATTCCCGATAAGACAACCTTTCAACTAACAGAAAATGGACTTTTGAGTAAGGGCAACCGGCTGCACCAGCAGAGGTTGTTCAATTCTGTTTAGATTCTTTTTTCATTGTCCTCATAATCACCACATCATCAGTGGACACAGAAATGAATTAAAGTGCAAAAAAATCCTGATGTGTCTTGATTCCACGGGTGTTGCCCAGGAGGCTCAGCTTGGCACCCCCAACACTCGCAGGGAAGAGGCAGAGGCAGAAGCACAGAGAGGCTCCCACGCCAGGCAAATTCACTGCAAAGGTAACTTACCATCCTATTAATGTGGCTTACAGACAGCTGTAAATTTACAGCATTACAACACTTTATGATGTGAAATAATGCTTTGCATGTTGCACACATTTTATTATACATTTTTCCACTTTGAAGACTTTCAAGGATCCTACACAAATTGCATACAGCTGTCTATTACTGGTAGTTGACAAGTTATTAAAAACTACATTATCTGATCATTTGAGAAACAGAATGCTGTAGTGCCACTTTTTACTATGCTTTAACATATGCATAAAAAGGAATGTTGTGGTCCAATTTTTAAGTGCTTACCCTTACAAAGAAATTAGTTTTTTAAATAAAAATCTACTGCTTTTACAGCATCTCAATGTGCTCTACTGCATATTCTGCATATAGGAAAAAATCACTGAGGTGTACTACAGTGAAGAAGCTGTCACTGGATATATAGGAATTTTCTAACTTCCCTGTAACTAAAATCCGCAAATAAATGTTGTATTAGCATACGTGTTTGTGCTTAATTTGCTGATAACAGTCGGTCAAGACTTGAAAAGCAGATAAATTACAGAGCAAGAACTCTTAAGCCAGGAGAGTCAGCTTCCAACTTGTCTGAACTTGACTGTATATTGCTAAGCTCAAACAGAATGTAAACTACTGCCCTGTAACAGTTTAGATCACATGTTTAACATCTTTCAAGCATAGTTATTTGTATTTTAATATTGCCTGAAGGTCCTAAACCACGATCATAACCCATGATCCTGGATTTTCTACCATACCGTTCCAGTCTTGAAAACATCATGATCTAATACAGACAAGATGCAACAAAGAAATACAATGAGCAGTCAAGGAAAGAGAAGAGTGGGAAGTCCTCAACTTAAATGTAGAGTGAGTTAGTTCTCTAACTACTGAAAAATTCCTCTAGGCAGGGAGCAAATAAAGATAAATACTAGTAGCTACCACAGGAGCCTCTTTGAGGAACAAATACTTCTTAAGTAGTTCTGGGAACCAACTACAGTGCTTTGAAACTTGAACCCTAACTAGCATTATGTAATATAATTTCTAATCTTAAATATTAACAATTTGTGGCAGAGGAATAATAAGCCATCTAAATTCTTATCATTTTCTAGACAAGTGAAAGGAATTGTTGCAAGTGATCAAGCAGCAAGAATTCATACAACTCCTTCTAGTCCCTCTGGGTTTGCTCAGCTATTCCCATACAGCCAAAACACAGAGGCCCTTCATTCAAGGCAAGTAAGGTATAGCGAGTCTAGGAAGGGGGAATTAGAACCCCTCAGTTTCACTGCAATTTCAACAAGAACTACGTTCACGAAGGTTTCTAGTTGCCTTAACTAAAGGGTATTTATTTGCCTCTTTACAAAAGAAATCTAAGGAACCTCAGATTTTTATGAACAGCCTTGCCCACTCATCTTATTCCTCCTTTGCAGATTTAAACCTGCAAATTAAATTTGTAGCTTTTAATTTGTGAGACTCATTTTTTACCATCACCAACCATTTTGTAAGCCTAGTTAGATATTCTCCTGTATTAAGAGAGCACAGTGAGGTCTTCCATTTTGTATACCACTGCAATAAAAATTATGTAAAAAATACTGAATATGACATATCCAGCGCAGTAAGACATTCAGCAATATAACTTGTAGCACTCAAAGAAAATAACAAATAAACAAAGACACAAAACAAAACACAAGTTCAAGTCATTTTCCATAAGCACATTAATCTTTCCAAAAGCCACACTTGACTGTGACTGATTTGTTCTTCCAGTGTAAAACAGCTTATGTTTAAGGACTAGCAGTGGCATTTGCCTCATGTCACAATGGGGAATGGAGGGAACCAAAACCCATAAATCCAAGTTGAAAGCTCATCCAGGGCTGACACTGCAGCGTAGAACCTCTGTCTTCAAGATGAGTAAGGTTACCACCAAAAGAAAACTAACACCAGTGACAACAAACCTCGACACTGCAACATCACAGGTGGAGGGACAAAAAAGAAAAACCCCATAATTTATTAAATTAACCATCAAGACCTGTGGCTGTAAAGACTATGCACTGATTACAATCTCTATTCTGGTACTTTTTTATTACTGAATTCTCATCCTCCAAAAAACATCATCTGTAATACGCTGAACCCGGATTTCTGAGCAAAATATATGTAACATGGAAGCCAGCCAAATACTACTGATTACAGTCTCGAAAGTCTGCTGGCAAGATATGTGTTGTTTCAAAATAATATTAAATTATGGAGTCTTCATTCTTTATGAAAATAAAATAATCTGTTATATCTTGCTTATCTCAAATTACCAAATATTTACTTCCTTGAACAAGGAAAAAGGACCTTCTTCAGGTCCTTTATTTCTACCGAGTGGCCATGAACGCGAATATGCATAGCAGTAAAAAAGGATATAAAGATAGAAATAAAGATAACAGAAAAAACTCCACTACTATCAATATTTGAATAATGAGGCAGCTTTGTCTTCGTCAGTGTATCAACTTATTCACACAGGGTGACAAGAATATATTAAAGTTATTCTGAGGTTGGTCCATTAAATTGCTTAGATAACCTGTTAACCAGTGCTGCTGGCAATTAGGAATGCATTCTCACTGGAGGCTCTCTGTAGAGCTGCGCTTCAAAGGTTCAATGTGCTGTACATTAACTTACCAAGGAACACCCTGAGAAGTGCTGCTCTGTCATGTAGGCTCACTGCTGCCAACTAATTAAACCTCCAGTTCATATTCTGAAGAAGTCAATGTCCTCCTGCCAGTCCAGCACCTGCAGAACCATGAGGAAGGTAACTCAGGTTAAAAAAGCAGCCAGGCTACGCTAATCAATTCTAGGGTGGCTATAAATATCCTCTATCCCTAAGTAATTTTTATGTACTTGTGCCACATTTGGTCTAAAGTGTTTTTATTTTAGGCTCCTGTAACATGCAGGATTTTGTACAGGTACTCATGTACGCACATGTACACGCTTGCAAGGCTAATTTACTTGTTACTTTTCTATTAAGAGAAAACTTGGCATTTCTCTAGCACAAAGCTGTAAAAGCTCTCTGGAATGCTGATCCTAATCACAGTGAAAAACTTGTTGAAAGAAGGGATCCACACCTTGCTGCAAATAGAGCTGTTCCACAACGAACGAAGGAACAAGCACCAAGCTCAAAAGAAACTGAAAAAAGCACTGTTGGGCAAATAAGCAGACGAAGAACAAAATGGCAATCACTGAAGTGTCAGTGCCTTTTGCATTAAGGGGATGGACTAAACATGATTCATTCTCAAGGCCTATGGCCAAACTGGAAGAAGATAGGGTTGCTGAAAGCATGGACGAATTATCCAAAACCACTTGGACAGGTTCCATCAGCCTTCACAGAGAGGGCAACAGCAGTGAGAGGGGGATGAAAGCAGGATGCTGAAGGCACTCAGGAAACGACTGCAACCAAAGAGTAAGCCCTGCTCTGTAATCCTCAGTGCACTGCAGCTCTGGGACCCAGAAAAGGCCTTTCAAATGCTCACATGGGGTGTGATTACTGCAGGTCTGATAGCAAATACATCAGGCTAGACTGGTACCAGACGATTACAGAACAGCAAATGCAAATGTCTGTTTAAAAGAAGGGAAAAACTAATTTTGTTATCTAAACGTTGGCTGATTTGATCTCAGGAGTTCTAAAACATCTCCAAAGACAGATAATTAGAAAACTGAGTTAAAAAAAGCAACCAGGGTAAGACAACAACTTCGGTTAACCAGCAATAACTCATGCCACATTTTTCCAGTATGTTTTGCAAATAAAACGCAATATTTTCTAAACATAATGTGGTAGGTCTCATTTATCCAGCTATCAGAAAACAACGCTGCAGTGTTATGTAGGAAATAACCAATTTTGTGGGAGAAAATAAAAAAACAATATAAGAATCCTAAGACAAATAAGGAAGATGGCTAAAGTCAAAAGGTCAAATACAAACAGGAAAAAAGAGGTTAGAGTGGTTACTAATAGATTTTTTTCCCTAGGGTTAATCCTCAGACATACATATTTTAATTATATATGTGTGTATGTATGTATACATATATATAGATGTATAAGTGACTTGAAGACAAAAGGAAAATGTAAGTTTGCTAAATGTCAGTGTAGAGAGTAACATTTGTCCTACCCTAAGAACAGGATAATTTTAAGGACAAGTAACAAATACTAATCCAAATAGTGCAACATACAAAACTGTGCACTCAAGAACAAAAGAAGAATTTCTGGGACAGTGAAGTAGAAAATTATTAAAAACGGAAAAATTTAGTGTATCAGATAGAGGACAGATAAGTGACACAGGTCAAAGGAAAGTCTCAGAGAAGCATTTTTGCTGCTCCCATTACATGAGGCTCAGTGCAGTCCTGGACACTCACATTCACAAAACACTACTTCAAAATGAGACTTTGCAGACAGGATCTTTGAACCAATTGAGGCTAAAATCTGAACTTCTTAAAACATTGTTTTATGTTTTTTAAATTTAATGTGAATGCTTTGTCCATTCAGCAAGCAACAGCCACAAAAAAAATATTTTGATTTGAAGTGGTGTTTGTTATGATGACAAGGAGGACTCTGCTACAATTGCCTGCAAAAGCAGTGGACTAGATGTGACATGTATTCATAGCAGGAGAAAAAATACAGGGAAAAATCTGAAGTGGCATTGGCATTGCTTTTCTCTTTAAAAGCAAGTTCTTCATCATACATTCTTCAGGTGAAAGAAGAAAGGTGCTGGTAAACCAGGAAGGACAACTAATGAAGGAACCAAAGAGCAGATAAGCAAATACACAGTTCTCCGGATCCTCTGTATCTAACCACTCTTCAGGCGCCAGTTTCATTTCAAAAGAAGATTCATGACAAGAAGAGACAGGGCAGGGTGATACAAACTACAAGAAGGGACTTGCTTTGCTTTACGGGACAGGGAAAAAAAAAACCCAAAACAAAAAAATCTTTCATGTCAGCCAGTGCCTTCTGCAAACCTGAAAGGTCAGAAGCATTTCTTAACTCCCTAATAAATTATCCCAAAATGTTTTTCTTCAGTTAAAATCTAGCTTCTGACATAGATCTCAACATCTGAGATTTTTCAATCTGAGTGTCACCACAGGCACTTCAATAACATGAAGATGAAGGCACAAAGAATGACGCATTTTACTTCACGGCTAAATTATTTTGTTTTTAATTTAGAAACAAATTTTCAAATCCAATGGAGAGACTACTCTTAGATCAACCTAATGCCAGAGGCAAGTGCTCCAACAGATAATTGATTTGAAAAGTAACCATTACAGTCACATTGCCTCGCTCAGACTGCTCTAATGACTCCTGGATAATGCAACCAAATACCTCCCTTGCACAAGAAAACTCACACCCCAACAGCTGGGAACACCAGGGCAGCCTGGATGGTGTATTTAGCACATGTGGATTTCTGACAATTCATTGCTTCTCATTTTTTTGCTGCTGACAATAGTGTAATAAACCTAACAGCATCCCTCTAGTAAAACAAGAGCTATTTAGCTCCTGCAAGCTTCAACAATTCCTAACAGGAATTAAAATGGATCTGGAAGATTTGTAAAGGACTAAAATCTAGTTAGTACAGTCACACTTAAGCAGGGGAAGAGAAGACAGTCAAAGCCACCACCCTAAGCAAGTCACTACTGCCCTGCATTTAACATTGAGGAAAAGGCAATGTAAGAGAGCAGCAAAATATCAGACTGGGGTACAGTGAGAACAGGTTCCTGATCCCTTAAACAAGCAATCCTATATTCTAAAGAAGTAAGGGCTGGTTAAGATTAGCCTGTGTTGCAGATCTGTTTCTCTTGGTAATCATATCATTGTATTTTTATTGTGTTGGCTTCTCTTGAGGTAGGAGGGGAAAAAGTTAAATCTTTCTTGCAGCAAATTCCAGAATTATTACTATGTAAATTTCTCCTCATTAATCCTATAGTATGTCAGTCCACACACTCTATACAAACGTATGATACATATAAAAATTATTTCCACTTCTCCTTTCCTTATTTTAAGCAGTGCAAGTCCTCCTTTTCACAAATAGCCCTACTTGAAGTTCCACTAATGAAAAGGAAACACAGGCCCTTTAAAATGAGCTATTGAGTCTTTTGTATCTCAACCTGAGATGAGCAAGAGATTCATATCGTTATCTTTTGCACAGAAGTAATGCATTTCCAGTACAAAGTTAGTGAAGTCCTTAGACTACATGCAAACAAAAAAATGAATAATCTACATTAATTGTTCTTTATTGAACAACATGTTTCCCTGAATGCTTTTTTAAATCCAGATGCCACCCCAGGTTGAGCCAGCCCTACAAAGAACAGGAAAGGTGGAGTCAAGACAGACACTGCAAGAAAAAACACCACATGTGCTGATATAGACCATTCAAGGTAAAGTTGCTTCATATACAGACTTGCACGCATTCAGTCCCCGAAGCCTTTTATAAGCTGCAGACACCATGATGAAACACTTTTCATTTTGTAAACACACTACTGCTTTCCTGGAGTTTTTCTCGTAACAAAAGCAAATATACGCTGCCAGAAATACTAAGTAAGAGCAGTCCTACAGGAGCTGGCAAATTCCATCACAAACCTCAAGTGAAAGTGCTGCTGAATGGTAATAAACACTCCAGCATTTGCAGTCCCTCTTCCACACACCAGCATAGGAATAACAATATGCATAACACCCCTGTTGTGCAACGTGAACAGCACACACATCCGAAGGAACTGCTCTGTGCCCAATACAATGATTGTCAAAAGCAACATTTCAACCATAATGAGAAGCAAGGGAGAGAAGCCAGGACATCAGATATCTAAAATACAGCATTAAACAGACAGCTATTGCCAGAACATCAGAACAGGTTTTGGACAAGTGGCTCAAACCCATTTTCCCTTCCTCACATCAAGAAAATAGGTAACCTTGGGAATGTGAATTCTTGATCTTAAGCACAAGCAAATAATCTTTGTTTCTTCTCTGCAGCCTCAGAACATTTCAGTTTCAGCCTGATGAAGGTGGTAGAGAAAAAGGAATAATTTCAGCAAGCTGGATGTTCATTATCTTGTCATAATGAACAAGACTCACATGTCCTGAAAGGCTTTTATTCTTTCCTTTAAATATTTTTATTCAAATAACCTCAAACGCCGTAGAACCTAAAGTTAGACTAAAACACCCAGAGGGGAACCCATATGTTCTCTTTTCCACCCTTGAGAAGAAAATAGGTATTTATAAAACTGCATGCCACAGAAGTACAGCCCCCTGCGCCCTTCTGTAATGCTGCCGTATGAACAGAGTTACTGCCAGTGTAAGCCAGCCAAAAGCAGCTGGTAGCCACACCAGATGCGAAAGCCCAGCTAAGGCCCCTGCGCTCCTAGTGGCCCTGCAGCGAGTGAAGTGTGAAAACAGCAGCAGTATCAAAAAATCCCTCTGAATCAATTTTAACAATTGTCAGTTAGGGATTTTCCATATTACAGAATTTAATAGGCACTAACCATCCTCCTTCAGTTTCTCCTGCTTGAACATCTCACTGCTTTGAGTTTTAAAGTACTCCTGCTGGCACATTCAAACCCCTGTCTGAGAACTCCAGTGGCAGTACAAGAGTCATGAAACTACTGGAAATCATAAATAATGGTTTTTCTTACCCCCTTCTGTCCATATTCCTCTCAACTGCACAGAGCCTATAGCTGACCTGTGACTGGCCAAGCAGAGGCTCTAACAGGGAGTTTTCAAATGTTAAGTGCTTTCAGCAAGGGACCTTCTGGTAACCTTCCTGGAAAGCCACGCCTGCCAAGCCAGCTCACTCGCCTACACCCACATACTCTCGGGCTCCTTCAAACAACTTTCTTCTCTGAGAGCTAATATTGACTCTTCCCCACATTCCCATTAAGTCTATTTTTTATTACAGTTTCTATCAATATGCTCTGTACATTTACTGTCTACATTCCCTGCAACACTCATCAAGCTCTGAAGGAAAAAGAAATGACAAAAAGGGGAAAAAATCCTGGCACCACATTTGTAATCTTCTATTCTTCGGCATCAAGGCCAACTTAAGTAATAGGTTACACACCAGAGTCAGCAGCTCATCAAGTTCACATTCAAATGCTTTTAGAAATCTTGATTTAATACCATCTGGTCCTGATGAATTGTTACAGTTCCTTTCACCAATTAATTATAAATCCTATTCCACTGACACTTCAATTTGAGACAGTTCCTCAGAAAAGTCTTCTGCAGGAAAAAGGCTTCTATGTGTACAACTCACTCTACAATCCTCTCACATGCAAAGAGATACTTTATTTTTCACATTTTCCTTCCTATCTTTCTCAAATGCTCCTTTTATACTTGGAAGCTAATCTATTTGGAAAAGGTTTTAATAGTGGTTTTTCCTTACAGTTGTTAATAAGCTGAGCTTCAGTCTTGGAAGCACACTTTTCTACTTCATCCTTACATTCAGCTTCCCAGAATTCATGCCCTTTTCTAGTTTCCTTGTTTTATGACGGCTATCTCTTTCTGAGAGGTGTCTTTTCACTTTTAGTAACCATCTTTGGTTTGGCAATATTGAAGTTTCCCTTCAAAAAACACCTTTTTTATTGGTGGCATAAGTCTAAGCCTCTTTACATGTTGTCATTCAACAGTCCCCGTGCATCCTGCGGCCACTTTAAACGCTTAGCTATTTCTTTTACAAAGGAAAAGAGTGAAGGACTTCTCATCTTCAAAATTTCCATGTCACTCTCATTACAGAGGTTGCCTATGACAGTGATGGGGGTTTATTGCTCTTAAATCAAGTACAAGACAGCTGCTGTCACAGTGGCTTTACTCTTCCACTGCAAACCAACTGCACCAAGATACGATTCTCTTCTCAGGGACTCTCCATCGAGCTGCTCCACAAAACAGTCATTCACAACATTTCATGCATAATCCCTGCATAAAACTTGTCTTGACATGAAGGCAGCCCTCTTAAGGGTAGAACCGAGGCTGAGATTTTTGTTCTTACAAGCTTACTAATCTTTTAAGTGCATACAGTAACTGCTATTGATGCGTCAAAATAACTGTAGTAATTCACTTTCCATCTGCTACATCCAGAGAGGTGGGATGCCCTAAAATACTGTGTAAACATCTTCTGTTGATTAACCCCAAGTGCCACCTTTGATTTCACCCAAAACACTTTCACAGAGGAAGGCTGAACATTTGGTCCACAGTGTCAAGATTACTAGTAAGGAAACACCACCAAAATCTCCAGCTGAGATCAGAGGCCACAGTAGGAAAATGGCACTCCACAAACAGACAGGAGTATTACCTACCCACTCCATACATTTCAGCTGCAAAAAGCCTACAAATAATAGCGAGATTTGTAGCCGTATTGTCCCAAAGATGGGCTGCATGAGAATTACATGATCAGCATTCTATTCTTCCACTTATTTTTGCCTAAGAGCAGACCATAAAGCTATAGTAATAAAAACTGAAAAATTACTGCTTCCAGAAACTAGTATTTTTTGGTGACTTTACTTGCATTTTCTTCACAGAGACAGAAGATCAAAAAAATTCCAGAAGTTAAAGGCAGAAGTAAGCTGTAAGGTTACCCTGTCCCCAAACTGCTCCCACCCTGTATTTCCTAATACAACCACTTACTGTCAAGTTACAAAGCCCCATAAAAAAGTCAGACTAGAAATAAAATGAGCACAGTTTCTGTAAAATGCTTCCTCAACCCGTTAGAAATCTTTGAAACTTCTACCAAAACAGGGGGAAAAAACCAAACCAGTCAGTAATTTCAGTGGAACATCATGAGAAAATTAATGAATTTATGATAAGGCAACCTCACCAGGGACAGCAGGAAGGTATGAGATAAAACAAGCTTCCACTGTGCAGTGGAACATGATTAAAAAATGAGAAGGCAAAGCTAGATCAGTTTCTAAGCTTAATTCTTGGAAGGCTGCTATTGAAAAGCAAGATTCATCAATAAACCTTGCTATAAAATTATGGCAAAGTAGGCAAGTAGCAAGCTGGCAAAGTAACTAATGTGATTTGTATGGTCAGTAGAGGTTGCTTCAAATATCACAATGTGTTAGTAGAAGCTGGTTTTGAATTCTGAATCTAAAAAGCAGCTTTTGAACATGGATAATACTGAAAAAATAGCTTTGGGGTTCCTCCTGCCCCCAAATTACCCAGGCAAAGAAAGAAATCTCTATTTTTGAAGTATGCCAAAAGCTGAATAATTAATGACCACAACTGTGCATGGATGTCAAGTGAGACAACAGTAACAGTAGAAGAAATCATGTGAATGACTTGAGATCCAGAGGTCTGAACTAGTCACTAAGTTTGATTGTGAGGTACCTGTTGCCAAAGGCAAGATACGGCTCTTAGGAGAGAAACTAGGACCTTTCCCCTGGGAAGGCCAGAGACAGTGGGCACAAAGGCTTTTCTTCACTTCAGTATATGGGAAGGAGTGGGGAGGGAATAAGGAAGAGACAAAGACCCTAGCAAAAGAAGCAGCAGGAGATCTGAATATCCATCTCACCCAGGGCAGTGAGTGGACTCGTCACTCCACAGGCACAGAAGAGCAACAAAGGAATACTTTGAACAGCCCTTGCCCATCTAAAAGGCAATCAAAACTGGAGAGAAATCTAGCTTATATTAGGAACTTCTCTCTATTTCTGTTTAATATATTTCCTTTTTGAGATGTTTTGAAAATACTCAAGGAAATTATTTACAGCACCACTGATATGTTACTCAACTGCTTATACATTTTCTGCAACAGACTTCCAGCAAAAACACTGCAAACTGTCCAGAGTCACTGCTACAAGTACAATACATCAAAATAATCTGGCACCTGCGTAAAATTTGGCAGTCATACTCAATAAACCGTTTCAACCATGATGCAGCAATGACTGACAACTCAAACAGAGTGAGCTGGGTACAAAGCTCCTCTCTACGCCTCATTACAGTGCTGCACCAGCCAATATCCACAGCACTACCAGCTACTGCTACTAGGGCCATTACTCATTACAGTAGCCTACAAAGACACCAAATGCCCTCTGGAATCTCAAAGAGTCAATTTGCCTGTAAAATTGCAGCAGTAAATGACAGGAGAGTTCCTAGAAGAAAATAGGAGCAGGGCTGTCAGCATCACCAATGGGTTGCACCTTACTCAGCAACGGGGGACTGAACATGCAGAGGAGGGCAACTCAATTTGAATTCAGAGATCAAGCACATCCTTAACCAAGGCACCAACATGTAACCACAAGAAACCACATAGACATTTCATCACCCTTTTACATTCTTGACATCGTGTTTCTCAACGTATTGCCTTGCCAGCAATGCTTATCAAACATGTGAGTGCTAGCGGAGAACAAGTCCTGAGCCTCCTGCCCCTCCACGGGCATTCTGCAGTCACAAAACTGTGTCTGACCTGGATAACTCATTTGTTCTTCACTTGTATTGTACAGCATTTAACAAGGTTGTGCATAATCATTTGAAGGCATGCAAATCATTTTTATTTTGTGTATTACCTAGGAAATTAAGTGCTGCCTTCTCCTTTATCTTGTTAGTACAAGTCATTACATCTTTTGCATATGCCAAGATAAATTTAACACATATTCATTGGTTTCTAAGGAAAAAGAAACTGTAGGCATCAAATTACTCCTGAACTGCATTTAATTTCCCCTGCTCATTTAATTGTATATAAAGAGCCTGATTTTAACCTGGTACAAACATCAGCTTCCCAAAACTTACCACTGAAACTTTTTTTTTCCTGTCAATATCACCCGCTTCCATTTTATTTTTTGGAAAGGCTAACTACCTTTAAAAGATGCCACCTTTTTTACTGACATACTATTTCCAAATTATAGCTCTATCTCTGTTAATAAAAGCTTATGCGACCACTGAATACAAAATGGGTTTCCTGGCCCAAACCACCTTTTCCTTTCTGACACTCTGAGGTCTCTCCTGCTTTAATTTTAATGAAGCTCCTGCTCCAGTGTTCATACTTCGTGGGCACACGTCCATCAGTGCTCTCCATGGGGAGGGCAGGCAAAGAGCTAATCCATGCCACTGAGCCAGCAGAGGGAGCACAGAACGTATTTAGATCAAGATTCATAATTGATTCTTAAAAAAAAGAAAGGAAAAAAGTTGGTCAGTGTCATTAAAATTGCTTGGGTTTAAGTGACATCTTCAATCATACTGCAGAAGAGTAGGCAGTTAAATGTGGGGTTAAAGCCCAGTAACAACAGCTCTTCTACCACCATCAAGTACCATTGAAGCTTTACATAATAATGTATTTTCAATTATTAAATGAGTAAAATATGTTTTTGTTTCGGAGCCACATTGAACAGCCACAAGGGTATTCTCTTTAGTCACTCAGCAGAGTAATGAATTGATCAGCTGCAAAGGCTGGCAGAGAACAGTGGCTGCCTGCAAGCACCACCTCTTCCAAGCAGCTCCACTGTCAGGTCTCAGCTTCTGCTATGGGTCCAGTGGACATCTGTCCCAAGAATAGATCCTAGCAAGCTCAGCTAAAATAGGCTACTCAAGTCTCCACCAGAATATGAAAAGAAATTAAGCCTTGCTTTGAGTTTTATTTAAGGAAAGCAGCATGAAAGGATAGCAGGTCCCAATTTTCCCCTTCCATTTAAAGTTAAAAAAACTAGCAAAAAGAGCAAGCCATCCACTTCTTCACCATCCAAGGTCTCAGTAGTCATTAGTGCACATAACCCATACATTTTGTGATGACCATTTTAGTACCAAGCTTACTTAATTTACTTTGCCTTTCAGTAACACAATACTTTCTTTTTTCCAGAAAAATTAACATAATGAGAAAAAATACATATGCAAATTAAAAAATTCAGAGATGTAACACTATGCTGAGAGTTGGGACAAAGCATGAAGCCTCAATTTACTTGACTTAGACTAGAACATTACAATACTTTTCCTATAACTCCACCATCAACACCTTCCTAATGAGCATGCCCAGATACAGTAGCAGTTGCTGTTGAAAATACAGAGCAGTGAGTGTAATCCAAGAGAAAAAGGAAGGGAAAAGACTTGAAATTGCAGCATGACCAGGAATATGTTGTTATACGAGAGCATATAATAATATATAATACCCAAATGATGGAAACAAAGGTTAAGACCTTACCACCGGATGCCTCTGCTAAGAGCCACAGGGCCACCCAGGCTTCAGGGAGCAACAGAGCTGATGCAAATGAGTCAGCAAGGAAGGTTCACAAGGTCACTTTCACTGAGTGCCTTTCCCCTGCCTTCATTATTACGACCTCATGCTCTGGAGTGAAGGGTGGCTTCTGACACAGGCAATCAGGGCTGAACGTGTCCCTGTCTCAACTCCCAGGGCAGAGGTTGGTCCTGCCCAAGATTCGGAGCCATGCACCAGCCACCACCCACGCATCAGCTCCTCCGCAGGCACTTATGGGTGTCTGCCACAGTGGTGGACAAGAAGCATAGGTGCTTCCAAAGCTCATAGCACAGCATGCTCCAGGGTGAGAGGGTAGGAGAGAGGGATTTCATTATAAGTGAAGCTGTTTCAAAACCTACACAAAAAAAAGCTAGGAGTCTTTTGCAGGAGACGCTAGGATTGAAGTAAAGTTTTGTGTTTCTTTTTAAACTGTGTTTTATATACATTTTTTGAATGGGCAGGTTAGTATCTGATGCAGGGGACTCCTCTCATCTCAATCTAAGATGACAAGGATAAGCGAGTTTTCATCCTTGTTTTTATCTCCTTATAGGATATTCTGTGATACAATGATTTAAAAGCCTTTCCCTCTTTGCTGGCTGAAAACTGGAAAACTGCGATTTTTCAGGAGAAAAGAAGTCCTCACTATTCTGGTCACCATATCTGGAGGGAACAAGGCATCTCCCCGGCTTGCCCAGTGCTCCTCAGCAACATGCCTGGAGTGGGTACAGCTGCAGTGCTGCTATCCTTAAATACCCCCAAACAGGAAAGCAAAGCTAAGACCCTCCACACCACTTGGGTTTTACTCCTTTCTTTCTTCCATAACTAACAAGTATTGGTGACTCCACAATCCCATGCATGGCTCAGCAGCCTCCCCCAGTGTGACACTGGAGACATTCTCTCTCAAAACAGAGCACAACCATCAATGTCAGGCTGCTCAAAACCACCATTCTGTCACAGCTATCCCTAAGGCACTTTCCTTTTGCATTCAACTGAAATAACAAACAGTAGCAACTTTTCTCCTTAAACAGCCCATTCCATAGACACATCTTCTAACCAGCTAAATGTCCACATTTTCTGTATCCATCAGCAGTTCTCCAGAGTACCAGCATAGTGAAGTGTTTTGTATAATCCATTCCCCACAGTTACGCCTTTTAGTGATGCATTTTACCTAATGGCTATTGCCAGAGGCTTTAAAACACCAGGAAACGATGGACAGCATTGCCTGGAGTCTCTGAATACTGTAAAAGCTGTGTATGTAAATTAAAGATTTCAGGTGTCACCATTTTAAAAAGAACGGTGACTCTAATCAAATTAGGACTGATCCCAGCCACCAGAGAGACCCAAACAAGATGCACTATTTCAACTCCACATCTAAAGCCTTTGCAGCATCTATCAACACCAAAGTAAACAATGAAATAAATCTGTGATGTTCCACACCTAAGGAAAATGTGCCTTTGCACTTCTGACTGTTGCAAACACATTTAGATTAGAGGTGCCTGTCTCTCAAAGTAGACTTGAAAATCCAAAATGAATAAACCGTACGTTATTTTTCACACAACACTACGTCCATATCCTCTTAAAACATTGCAGAAACAAGCCAATTGTAAAATTGAGATTTTTTCCCCCCTCTGCCTGCATGCACACTGTGTACACATCACAGGTGCTTGCTGAAGGTGCCATTCCTTCATGCACTTAACAGCTCCTGTGATCTACCTCGCTGTGAAAAATTCTCAACCATGCTGAAGTCTCTTTCATACTACAGAAGACTGTTAAATACAGTTTCCACCATGGGGCACTTCATGGGTTTCCACATCTCTACAATGCTCAATTAGGTAGAGAAAAGTAAAAGAGTTCAACATATGGAAACTTAAGAATACCAAGACACACATTCTGTTGCAGCCGTCCATCTTGCTACATTACCCCCCACCACAAACATTTGTCTACATGCTCCAGTGGCTTCTTCCCATCATTGTAAGTTTGTGGAAAGTTCAAATGGAAGTAACTTTACATCAAAAATATGCATCATTTTTACGGTAAATACTTCAATATTTCTTCACTTTTCCACATTAAGTTTAAATCAAAAGTCCCCAGAAATCATACGACCGCCCAGTAATAGACAACCTCATAGTAAGTTATTCATTAGCGTTGCTAACAGTGACAGAAACACAAACCTCCCAAAATGCAGCTTCATGGACAGCCCAGATCTCAGTGGTCAAGGCAACAGAATTTTAAAGAGACTTCAAAAGACACTGTTCTCCAGTAGACATCATACATTAAAAAATTGCTAAGTCTGTTAGTAGACTCATCATCCCAGTCAGAGATATTTGGACTAATATAAGAGCTGAATAATTAACTTTCTCTATCAATTCTGTTCTGGAATGATCTCACATCTAATGATGTAAGCACTGTCTTTTTTGACTGATGGTCTATGAGCTGATGATGCATCATCACCTACTGTCTCACTGTTTGGCCACACAGTATGTGTTTTCAAGGTAAATGGGGAAGAGACTCTCTTTAATGGCAAAAGGTTTGAACTCAGAAACTGTCCAGGGTAACCAAAATTACCCATAAATCCATTAACCACATAACCCTCGGTGTACCACTCTGCACAGGAAGGCTCTGCCCTGCACATATGAACTGAGGCACGAAACCACCTCTCTGTGGCTCTACTCTTACAGGGTGGGGAATAAAAATTGGTTGTGTCTAAACTGCAGTCATTAGAGCCCTGTGCGGGGTGGGGGGGCACTTCTGCATCCGTGGCACTGGCAAGCTTTTCATTTCCTAGTATCTCTGTGTAACTAAACCCCTAATGAATTTCCTGAGTGAGCTCTGTGCAGCTTCAAGCTGCCCCCAAGCACAGCCTTAACCCTCCTCCTCTCCCCACCCAGATGCTCCCTGCCAAAGCCAAACCAACAGCATCAAAAAGGTCAGCCAAGATTTCCGTCAAACATTCACCTTTAGGAAAAACAACATCTTTCCCTGTAATAATGGAGCAAACATCTGACAGAGGATGAGGTCATGATATTGGGCTGGGAATCAGTACCCAGTAAGGCTCATGGATTTAAGAGGAGAGTTGATTCTGCAGAAGGATGCTTCATTGACATTCATCTATTTTGTTATCACACTATTATGGAAAAGGGCAGAGCTCTCTTTGGGAGACCACTCTTCCTCCTGGCACACTCTCCCTGCAGGAAAAGGCTATGTCAGAGTCACCCCCTCTTGAGGCATCACATGAGCCAACCCCAACACCAGGACAAAGCAGGGCTACCCAGCTGCACTACTCTTGACAGCCCCAGGCTGTCGTACCAGCATAGCATTCCTTAGGGATAAGGAACTACAGATCTTCCAATTATTGATTTAACTTCTAGGGCTCATAGCAAATGCAGGTTTAGAGCTCAACATTCTGAGTTTTACGAGGCTTAACATTACAGCAAGCAGCGAATTAACCAGGGGGCTGGGTCAGCTCGAGGAGAACTGAGGAGAAATTACACTTCTACAAACTGCATTTCTTCAAAGCTTACAGAAGTCAAAAGGTGTGTGAGCATAAGGAATCTCTATTTGAGCTGTCAAACTGGCAGCATAGTCTCAGAGACCAGAGCAGATCACTCCCCACTGAGCGCACAGGAATTTCAACTCAAATCTAGCCCAAGACAAGGAAATTCGGCACGTGCTCTGCCATGTAAATTTCTTTCCCTCCCAACCGTAAGTCTCAAAAACCAACTCCAGTGACAACCGGTCTTATATAACATGCACCTGTTCTACAAGCAAATGGGGCATTATCTTCGCTATCATAACTCTGCGTTGGATTTTATTGAGTAATGTTTCTAAAAGTTCCTGCTAGAGGGCTGATGTTCATTCAAACAGTGTAAACTGCATCTGACAGGTTGGCGTTGGTGTGCAAAGGAACTCAAGCGAAAATCCACCACTGCCCAGAGCTGTATTACATGGAGGCTGGGGTCTCATACATCTTCATAACTATACAGGTGACAACAGGATAGCAGGATTCGCTGGGCAAGGCAGAGGTAGGCTGGAGACACTGCTGGTTGAGGATAATTCCCCCAGCTTCCTCATGCACAAAACTCCAGCAAAATAAAAAAGGAAATGCATTATTTTGCATTGTGGGAACAGCAGCACGTCTCACATTCTTTAGCAGCAACAGCAGCACTAGCACTTTAGCAGAAGCTGCTCTTTCTACCATCAGTAACCATTAATCCAAAATAGCGATTGAAACTGTGCCTGTGTAAACTTCATTACTGTACTCCGTGGCTGAGGTTCCTTATTATGTATATATTAAGATTTTATAAATAAGCTTTTCTGACTGAACTGTTTACCTACTGTTTTCCCTACTATCAGTCAACACCTACATATATGCAAAACAAAGGTACAGGAAGAGTGCAGACAAATATTTGATGTGAACAGATTGGCTTTGCTCAGCTCACAGTATACCTAGCAAACAGGTAAACATACCAAATGAAAGAATAATTAATCCCCAAATATCAGATGAACAAAACACTTCTCTCACATCGTTGCTTTTATTTTAGCACCTAGCAGGTTTATAACTGAATTTATCTCCTTTACACATCAAATTCTTTGTAGATACCACCTAGGACATTACCTAGAGAAACAAAGTACTTCTAGGACAAACCTCAGAAGACTAAACACTATGAGCAGCATTTTCTTGGTTTCACCTGCAAAGAACAGTTTGGACATGCAAACTAACATCAGTGCCCCTTGAAGCACTTGCATACTCTGTGGATAAAAAGTGTTATAAAGTATATGCTACATCATTAAGGCAAGTCCTCCCTAGTTCAGAAAGCTAAAAATGTTTCTGCTCTTCTCAGTACATCACAGTGCCACTGCAGAAGAGGAAAGTATGGGTCAATGAGCTTATACATCAGTCCCTCACCATCTCCTGAGGGGTGATGTATCTGCACAGCCTCACCACAGACAAAGGGTTGACTAAAGGTATGTTGGAGGCTTAGCCAACATATACAAGCAATCAATATAAGAAATTACATGAGAAGGTTTCAATTACATTGCATACACTATCAAAGACTTTTACCTCCAAAGCAGCAAGCTCCAGTATTTGCAGGTGACCATAAGTTAGCCACCCAGGTATCTACTTTCCCCAGGCAGCTTTCTGGAGAGCTGATGGACAAAATCCAAAATACCACTGCAAAGGGGGAGTTTGTTGCATAGCAGCTGCCAGAGCACAATGCTGAGTAAATCCCAGCTCTTGATGATTCTCAGCAGCAGAAATGCACCATCCTACCGGGACAAGTGAGGATCCTCTGGATAAACACTACAAACACTCTCGTCTTAATTCCAGCATAGAAGACTTACAGTATCAGGGCACTACAGGTATAATTAGTCAGCAACCCAGTTCTTTTAACTAAAGAAAGAAATTAAATAAAGGCTAGAAGTGGAATTATATTATGAAAACAAAACAACCCGCTTCACAGCAACTTTTTACACAATGATATTTTGAATTAAGAAAGGTCCTTTAAACATGCTTGAAAAAAAGTTTATATGGAAGTAGATGAACACATCCACACAGTGGCTTTATCAAAATGTCACCATTACAAATCTCAGCAATGACTAACAACCAAGTGTAACTCAAGAAACAATAACTACTAAATTTGCATTTACACATAAGATCTATGCAACTGAGACAGATAATGGTTAGCAAAAGAAGCCAGCAACAGGGCTTTTTTATCCCTTTCTTAAAACTGTGGGAAGTCCTTTTCCAATAAAAGCACAGCTCATCATTCTTGTGTATGAAGGAAGGGCAGAGAAGGAAACATTGAGCTAAAGGTACAACAGTAAAGACAGGAGAACAGGTGTCTTAGCTCTCTTCCAAAATATCCAAATATAAATCCTTCCTTGGGGTGAGTTTTTCATTTAGACAAAAGACATGCTCTCCAGACACTGCCACTAGCTCAGTCCTTCTGACTGCACAAACAGTTCCCCTTCTGAAACAAGGAGTATCAAATGCATTTTCTGCAATCAGGCAGTTTGTTCCACTGAGACATTTTCAGGACCAGCTTCCTCTAAACACCAAAAAAATGGGCCTTCTCAACAATCAAACTACAATAGACTGCTTGCTAGAAGACATATCCTCTTCAATTTATCTTACATATAATTTAATGTACCATTTTGAAGGAAAAAAGTTTCAAGTTATAAAGCTTGCATTTAACTTGATTAACTAAAAGTTGGCAAATTCTAGTGCCTGCATATCATTTCTTATATCCAGTATTAACACCATGTTTTGACTGAAGGGCAGAACAAAGACGACATCTTCAGCAAACATTCTGGTATTTTAACATTAGTATCTGATCAGAAAGTTTATATCCATAAATAACCATGTATGTATACAGCACATTATCTAATGTGTGTTTTGAAATATATCAAGGCTAAACCATTGCTCAAAATAATGATGCAAAGTGTTGACTTAAAGCGTGCATTATTTACAAGAACAAACACCAGCTTCAGAATTTTGAGCTCAATTTTCACTAGATACAATCTAAATTGCATTAAAAGCACATATATTGTGCTAACCAATAAAACAATTCCTCAGGAACATTCTTTTTAACCTGCTTTTTTATGTATCTATAAAATACATTCATGTAAAAAAGTATATTCTGCTGATGAGATAGTAAAAATAAATAAATCCAGACTGCATTTGAATGAATTTTCAATATGAAGTATATAAAATTATGCTGCTTCTATAGCTTAGAGGAAGAAGAAAAAAAATATAACACCACTGAATTAGATATTTCACAGAACTTATTTTTTCCTAAACAAAAGTGGATTTCACAATAAAACACTTCTGCACTGCTATCTGGCAACTCTGATCTGGAATGCAGTTTGCAAAAACAGGCTAGTTTTTCTTTAAAAATGTTTTACAGGAAGGAATCCCGTTAAACCACCAGTCATCCTTCCAGCACAGGATACATTATTAACCAAAAAAAGTACAAATAGCAGCATAACTCTCAAGCCTCTAGATCACATGAACTCATCCTCCCTTTACCCACTTTAAATCAAACTGTAATCCAAACTAATTAAAAACTAAACCCAGGGCTGAGAAGAGAGCTTTTGTTTTGAAGGGAGTTGAGAAGCTTTATTAACCTCTTCTCTTCCATCACCTTTTAACAACCCAAAATTACTCCTGAAAGCTCCTTGCACGCACACATGGGGTCAAGGACTGCAGCCTTAAAAAAGTGATTTTCTGGCAGAGGAAGGTTGCAGACACACATCACACCATTACCCACGCCCGGAGAAGTCATGGACCAACAAACACCCCAGCTGCGATCTCAAACTCTAACAACTTGTGTTTTCCAACAAAATGCCAAAATACACAAATCCAGACGTTTTTTGGCTCTTTCAGGAACTATTCCACATGTATCAGCTTCATGGGAAGACTGGCTGTGCCCAAGGCACCAGCATACCCTGAGCTCCAGAAGATGCATCCCACCAGCAGTGCCAGGCTTTCCTGCCTCTGCCCGGCTGTTTCAGAGGAGCAACACAACCTCTACTCCAGTCCCCTTCCCCAACCTCTTATCAACATGTCCATCAATCAACTGTTCACAGAAATCATACCAGTCCAGAGATCAATTTACTAAAGTCAGCACAGTGCCCTTCTACAGGGAATCACAAAATTGCTTTACAAATGGCCAACATTAATTTAAAATATTGCCATTACCAAAACACCACAGAAACCACAGCAGTATGCATAGGGCTTTACAACCCTAAGAAATAGTAAAAATAAAAGTTAAGCTTTTTTGAAAAAAATTCCTAAACTCAAGGTACTGTTACAATCAGAAGTTCCTACTCCACTTCTAAACAATACTTAGATATAAAAAGCCATTTCAAAGACAGGGCATGACTCCTGTAAAGTAAATCAGTATTCAAACTGCGACATTAGCAACAGGATATGAAAATTAACTGCTTTCTAGGTATCTGTTGTATTTTTCACTTTTAATGTCAATAAAGAACCTGGACTCATCCGGCGCCAACAGACCAATCAGACTTTTTCCCTTCCTGGAAAGAAAGCTAGAAACCTAACCTATGGTTTAGATTTTGAAGTATTAGATAATTGTCCACTACTTGCAGTTTTAAAAGGTTTTACTTTGAGATGAGAATTAACTAAGGTAATGATCTCCTTCAATGCTCAGATTTCAGCTAAGAATTACCCTTCTCCACTGGCCACTGCTATCATAGCTCAACAGCCAGTCCCAAGATTCTACTCAACTATTTATCTGGAGAACCTAAGCACTAATGGGATGAAATTTAGTATTTCCTTTAATATATACAAGGCCCATTTCCAAAAAAGGGAAAGCACCAGGCGCAGAGTCCAAATGTCTCAGCCAGACCCATAGTAACAGCTCTCTTCTGCCTTGCTCAACTCCTTATACTTCCTTACACAATTAGTGTAGTAAAATTAGTCAGTCCCAGCATCCAGGGAAATAGTAGTTTAATTAGACTACCACAATATCTTAACACTTCATTTAGAATAGCCACACTGCAAATTTTTTTGTGCTTAAAGTTTTCCTCTTACAATAGCTTGAAAAATTAGTCCTTCACCCCAAAGGGACAATATATCAAGGGACCAGCAGGACTCACAAAGTTTGTGGATTTAGGCTTATGAAATTTATACTTTCTCCCCGAAGTTTGTGGATTTAGGGTTATGAAATTCATAGTTTCTCCAAGAGAGAACTGATAAAATACAGACCAGTTCTGAAAGTCAAAAAAACCCTCTAAACCCTCTGCTCTTCAGCAGTGCCCTGCCGGAAAAGCACAGTTAAGAATAAGATAGCACAAGGCTGTAATCCTGCATCTCCCACATCACATGCTTGTAAAGAACAGTAGGAGTTGCCCACCCTCTGCCTAGATGACTAACTCTGCAAATGTTTCACTGGGATATTTGGAAAGCAAAGTGCATAACAACTGTCTTAAATTTATCCATATCACAGAATCTGCTGAAAACACAGTGTTAACCCATTGGCTGGGAAGCAGAACTGTGTGGATTGCTCCTTCACCCAAAGATCTCCCTGACTCTGGCCTTGGCAGGCTGCTCAGGGTCTCTGGTGCACGATCAACTGAAATAACCCAATGCATCACTGACACCAAAGAGCACTATCATATTTCTCACTTCCAACTGCACTGGTCCCTTTTTCATCCCAGCGCTGACAACACTCCTGTTCAGCTGGTGCAAAGCTCCTCCAACTTTTGCTGCTAATTAGGCACTGGGAGTGACTCACCACCACCACACTAAGCACATGCTGATACTGGTACTGCACAAGAGGAGCAGGAAGAAAGAACAAGACCTCTCCCAGAATCAATAGCCTTTATGTTACCTTGGCTGTACCACTGAAAGCCAACAGATCAAAGCAATTAAGTGGGACGGTGAAGGACTGAAGCACCACTGCAAGGACACAGGGAAAATGGAGTGGAATCCTTTCATAAACCTTTCAACTTCACAAAGTCCAAAATACGCTGTGATAAAATTGGTAACTACAAATTTGTAGGTGAAAACCTCCTAAAGCCACCACATCTTTGATCTACTAAGTCCCTCAAAAAAAATTGCATCAACCGCTAATTACTTCCTGTAAACATCTTTTCTATGTTCTCTCTGCAAATTGTCTTGCTTCAACTATCAATTTGGCTTTTCCTGTAGCTTTCTTCTCTCCTTTTCTTCTAAATTGATATCTTTCTCTTACTTAAGTATTTCTAAGCAACAGCAATGTCACCTTTTCACCTTTTCTTCAATGAACAGTTTGAGCTTTAAATCACTCCCTGAAGTGTCTCCCAAACTTGAATCATTCTTGAAGATTTTATTGAAAACACTCAAAACTGAACAATTCTGGAAACTTGGACATTAAAACAGGACACAACCATTCCTACAGCAACCACAACTGTAGCTCAGTCACAGCTAAGATAGCATCACCTTACGATGTTCAGAAAATATTTTCCCTAACTGTAAAACTCAAGAACTTTCTCAGCTTTTTAGCAACAGAATCAGTGACAAATGCCTTAAAAATCAAATACAGTAGGTTGTATCCCTCTCAGGTCAACAGCAAATGCAATTCAAAATAGGGTAGAAGTGGCAGATAAAGGAACAGTGACATGTAAAACAACATGAAGAACTTTGGATTCGTATGTTTCAGGGGTAAGTCACAATCAAAGACCCTCACAAAAAATTTCCAGCTCTCCACTTTTGCATTTATCACCCTATGACTCATTACTCTAACCAGCCTTTTGCTCCTCCTTATATTCAAAATAAACTAAAAGAAAAATCGAAGTAACTGTATTAAATAAAACGGATGAGGCTTTTTGCTGCCTGCACTACAAGTAAACATCAGAGATGCCATTTATGAAAGTATAAAGCAACCCAAGGATGGTAAAGTATAAAATATGCATTTACACATAAATATTTTACATGGGTGAGATAAGGCCTTTATAGTCAAACTGGGGGCGTTTTCAGGCACAATTTATTACATTTCATGCAACCTGCAGAAGGTTTTCTATTTCATGTAAATCCCTGAAGTATCATCTTTATGAATGCAAGCGAAACACATCCCTTCATGTCAATTTTATTTGCCTTAAATTCTGAGCTTGGACACTTTCAAGTCAAAATCAATGTTACACTTAATATACTCTACAAAAAAATGATCTTTCTTCATGACTGCTAATAGTAACTTTTATAAACTTTAAAATAAAAAGTTTGGCTTAATGAAGTCCTAGTGATTGATTTTTGTAATTGAAACTGACATGGCTCAAGGATGATTCCATTTCAGAAGAGATGCTTGCCCCTCTGCTGAGCAGTACAAGCTCCCTCCATAAATTACACAAAATGGGAACAGCCATGTTTCCTAAAAGCTCCTTCCCCAAAAGGGCCACCACTGCAGCACCAGCCATTATTTCCCCCTTGATAGTATTCAGGGAGATTTGCAGAAAGCTTCTCTTTAGATCATGGGTCTGCACTGAATCAGTGACTAAGCAGAACTAAGCCAACAACCAGGCTTTTCCACAACCATAAAACCTCCTCCTGCCTCTCTTCCCTCTTCTTGCCTCAGCTTCTTTGATGGAAGCCGAGCATTTCAGCTCCCACAGCCAAGCTCTGCACACACTGCCTGCCACTAACGATGCAACAAGGGTGATGGGCACCTGTCCTGTACTGGTGGCAGCAAACACCCTTCCAGCAGCAAAGAGGAGCGTGCCCTGCATTGCAAATTTGTACTACGAACATTTACAAATCTGCCAGAGGAACGGGATACTGGGTCACAAAGCAGGTCACCTGAAAACTCAGCATTATGCAAAACATGAGCTGCATGCTTTCAGAAGTCATCCAAATTACTTTACTTTTACATAGGAACAATTCTCCAGGGAAGGAAAAAAACCCCACCACGTTAAAATAATGCAGGCTGGTTAAAAACCATTTAATCTGTTTTAGGTCCACTAAAACAAGCCACAGTCTTCCTTTCAATACAACATTTCTGTGGGCCACAAGCACTGCATTGCAGGAAAATCTGTATTTAGAGCATTCAAAGAACAAACATCCAACTATAACAGTGAGTTTCCTGGAAATGTCACATGTCTCTGACACCTACCATGTTTTAGTAGCTTTGTTTTACAGCACAGGTTGAGCCAAGAAGGGATCACCAAGCTACAACAGCACTGGCAGGCATGTGCTTTTTATCTGTCTGCAGACACAGGGAGTATCTGCAGTTACTGGCTACATACGCAGGACTCACATTTACACAGCTGCAACATGGAAGAGTTTGAGCTGAGACAGGTGAAGTCAGGGGGAGAATGGTCAAGTTGTACTGACACAACCACTCAGACCACAACACACACCAGGGACAGCCCTGAGCTGGGGCAGCGAGGTGCCCACCAGCACCACCAGCAGAGGCCAGGCACCCCCCTCCAGAGGCTTCCAGAGCTGGTGCCAGCACCACCTGAGTGGATGGTGTGGGGTTGGTTTGTTTGTTTAACAGAGGACAGGTTGTCTTTCTTCTTTTGCTAAAGCCTCCATCATTCATTCCCGTGCAGCAAAAGGTTAATGATGATGAATAAGATCCTTTCCAAAGCGTCTGTGCCAGGCACAAAGTAGGAAAACATCAGCAGAGCAGGAAAACATCACTTAGCTATGTCAGCGGTGGGATCTTGCCAAAAACTCTTCCCCAGATGTCCAAGTCTGCAGCTGTGGGAGTGTTTTGGTAAAACACTGCTGTCTTTTCTGAGGACCGGCAGCAGGGAGTGCAGAGGCGTTCAGGACCACCTTTGCTTCTCCCTACCCCATTACAGATTGCAGGGCAGACCAGTGATGGGCTCGCTCCTTCCACAGCCCAGCTGGTCACACAACAGCAACAACGCAGACTCCTCAGGAACACAGAGGAGAAAGCGCTTTTAAATGACTGCAGACAATGCAGACATACTTCCTTACACATTTTAAAATACCTAATGCATGAATACTTGATTCAATTTTAACTCAAGCATTCTTTAGTATCCTTGTTCCACACAGGCTGAGAAAGCCTCTTGCACTGTAACAAAGACATGTTGTATCTCCTACCTACCATTTGCATCACCTAATGTCCACACAGTGTTTTTGCAATTCATTATAAAAAGGTAATTACTAATTTGTCAGCAGTGCAGATACTTGAAGATACTGACAAAAAAGGTTTTCTTTGCAAGCAAGGACATTTTATTTAAGCAAGTATCAGTACTGTTTCAAGCTCTTCTGTGAAATCCAGAACTGACCCAAAAATGCACATCCTAACCGAGCTCACTGAATTCCATGGAGCATGCTGAAATCCACAGCTGTTTATAGCTGCAGCATTATGCTTTTGACAGTTTTATTTGTGTAACAGTTTATGCTTTCATTATGTTCTGTCACTTGCTACATGGAATTTGTGTTTAAGAGGATTCCACTGTATCATATCTAAGAGGTTTACAACAAAATCCAAACAGCTGAACTCATGGATACATCACGTCACTAGATTTAAAGGTTCACAGTAACTTCTTCTAGCCATGTTATAACATTAACCATCATTTTATGAGTAGACTCATCTTCAAACAATACACAATGCTACAGAAAAGTTACCCTCAAGACTGATGGAATGAAAAATCAATACACATTATTACACCTACCTTCCTGACCTTCTCCCACATACAGAAATCATAAGAAAAAAACAGTTTTCACAAGTTTATTCTCGCATCAAAAAAGAGCAGAGAAGCATGTTTTCTTCCAAGCTCAGGTGATGAACAAGTGGCAGGACTAAAACATCCAGTAAAAGCATGTATACAACTAGTGCCTGAGCAGCCAAAAAGTAACTGGAGTTACAAGACTCACAATACAGACAGGAACTCCCGCACACATCACAAGGGGTACTATTTAACCTTCTTTTTAAAAGGGAGGGAGGGAAGGGGGGTGGGGCAGAAAGTAAGCTAAATATGAACATGTCAGGAGCAGCAAGGAAACAGGATATGGCAAACCATACTATATGGCTTGTTAGCAAATCCACTCCCTGTAGCTAGGGAGTCTTTTCCACCATTGTGCACAGATCCCCCTCATGAGGCTTCTACACCTGATGCAGCTGGGGCAAGCCATCATCTTCAGCAGTACACAGGGAGAGTGACTATATTCAGTCACCCTTGCTCAGTCATCCTGATTGCAAATCTCTCTTCCTTGGGAAATGGTATTTATGGCCCCAAACTTATTTTTCTTTTTGCTCCAACTGACCTTATCATTCAATCCACTGCTAAATTAAACAGCTCTCCACCTGAAATTCCCCAGTCATGCAGGTACTTACACACTCGTGGTAATTGAGTTCTCTGAACCTTCTTGGAATTAGAGTACCAACAGTGAGTACAGAAGTTCAGGAAAGACAGGCTCTATAGACCTCAATATCATACTGTCCCTTTTCAAAATCCTTTCAGACTTTTAACACATTTTGTAAAAGTACAAGAAATCCACAGCATTAAAAGAATGTACTCGTACATCAGCTCCCTTCCAGGTAACACCACCACCTCTTCCACCTACAGCACTCTACCTTAGGTTGCACACAGGAGACAGGCAATCAGGGCCATCAAGCTGGGGATGCAGGCTTAGCTGACAGCTCGCCATAGGTCCTGCTCCACTGGAGTAGTGCTCTGTGTTACACCACTCCCCAGGCTGGAATCGTGCTCCCCTCTCTGCAAATCCACTTGACAGAAAGCTTCTCTTAACTACAGATTATTTCAGTAATGAGTTATTTCAGCTCATATAACTGTGGTCTGTGGTGGAAAAGTCAAGCCAAGCTTATATCCCAGCTTGTGTTAATTTCCACTAATGAGAATCCCAACAGTTGCAATAAATTAATCCATCCACAAACTGAGAAATTAAATATTTGAATTATTTCCATAAAAACAATCTCCAAACCACTGAGGAAAGAAAGTCTGCAACACACAAAGCAAAGACTGTCCTCCATCAGACACAAGTTTCACAAACTTCAGCAACACAAATGATATTAAAACAAGAGAAGTTCCAGAAGATTCACCTTGTGCACTGCACAGACACTTGGAGAGATAAGGAAAGCTGTTCTACTTAACCAGGAAGGACCAGTCAGTCTCTGCCATGAGGGGATCCTACTATAAAGCATAAAACAGATGTTAGACATTATGTTCTGGCCTTAACAAGAGTGGAATCTCCAGGGATCTACCTGAGGGAAAGAAGAGGTAGCAATTTGTGTCTCCAGCCACTAAGTTTTTCATTTTACCTTCACTCATGCAGCTCCTCACTGGCTTCAGCCAGGACACACAGTACTGACGCACATTTCCCAGCTGCTGGGGAGTTCCCTGTGAAAGCCAGAGTCCTGGATCCCAGCAGGTTTTGTGATTGCCACCCCTGCAGAAATCCCTCTTCACCTTCTCCACTGCCTGACCGCTTGGAAGGACCAGCTGAACTGGGAGCCTACACCAAGAAGCTGCAGCAGGTTACAAAACATGACAGCACCCTCTGTTCCAGCTGCGAGATGCAACACTGCTAGGAACAATGATGCTAATGAGAACCTGAAGGAACCAAAGTTCACCCGTGATTTGTTGTCTGCTCAAGTGTGACCATAAAATGAAACCCTCACACATCAGAAGACTGACCTCATTGTGCACTGTGCTGGACTAAATGAAGTATGAGGTTCAAGGTAATGTAAGTAAAACCTGTTCCACAGAGGTGGGGGATGTAGGCTAAATATAGACAGAGAAAGTGCTGAGTTTTTTTACTGCATCTCTGACCAAGAAGTAAATATTTTCAGTATGCTAGCTAGCACTCATGATCCTCACTAGTGAACTTTCATCCACTTCACCTGATGGGAGTTGAATTACAAAACAAAATATTCCTAGAAAAGGTGTGGATCTGTAAAAGTCAACCACTTCAGCATTATTAAATATTCATCAAGCAAGATCCAGTGCATGAGACTATTCATATACTCCAAATGCGCAATATGCATGGCAATTGGGATTTGGCACACTAAAAGCAAGGTTACAGCAAATTTTTACAGTTTTGAAAAATCCTCCCTCACTACTTCCACACAAACTGCATATAAAGTTTAAGATGCAGAAAGAGCAATAAAGCCCGTCACAGATAGCAAAGGAATTTGCAGAGCACTGTATCTGATCTAACCTTCATGTCAAAGACTCAGGCTTTCCAAAGCATATTCTCTTCATTCTGAAGCTTTCCAGGAATACTTTCATTTCTCCAATTCGCTCTATTTTGTTAAATTTAAGCAAAGTCATATTTGATGATTTAGGAAAAAAGCTCAGAGTGAAGACTGGAAAAATCTGTAATAATTTTGTCCAGATTCTTTCTTCACGAGTGGGTAGGAATCTCAATGACAAGCTTACCTGCATTACTGACGCTTGATTTAGCTGTCAGAAGCCTGCTATTTCTTCCTCCTGCATACTTTTTGTAGCATAATCATTTAAAAAGCCTTTTAAATAGTCACCTATTGATCTGCTCCACTTATTTATTTAATTAAGAACATACTCATAAAAGATTTTCACTTTTACAAGTAAACAGGCATCTGGCATTTTAAAGCACCCGTACCAAATATCCTGGAGAATGCAGCCTAATTCAGGAGCTTTGCTGAGCCCTTTCAGAGTGTTCCTTTTGCATTCAAGAATTACAGGTTCCTTATATCAATCCCAAAAGTGGGTCATCTTAAAGCACTTATGAAGCATTTAGTAAGCACTACCAAGCAGCATTACATCCAACCCATGCTGTTTCATGAGTAATTGAAACAGCTAGGTAGCTTAAATGTATAACATTTCATCAGACTGTTGTTGAAAAGACATTAATACTCATTTTTCCCTCAGTGGTCATACCATTTCTTCCCCTTTACTTTATCTTCATAAATCCACTAGAGTCTAAATGCAGAAGAGTGGATTTAATCAGATAGCCAGCAATGCACAATTAACTCTGTGTCACTTCATGATTTAGTGACATGATGCTGTGAGTGGCAGAAACGAAAAAAAGAAGGTGAAAGCAGAGGGGGAGTTGATTTGTTTTAAATAAAGACAAAAAAAAAAATCACTTCAGCAATAAATGCAGCAGCTGGAGTTCCACTTTCTGAAACTGTTTTCACAACAATTCTTTCTACAATACAAATCACTACCAAGGTGTTACCCAGACTTGTTTACGGCGCTTCCAAATGCTGATACAAATGAACTTGAGAAATGCGTTCAATAACCCCTTCTATCAAGGTTACACTGCAGAACAGATAATTTCTTCATGCTCTTCACTGAAACATTCACAGTCATTAGACATCAGTCCAACCTGGGAATCTCCTCCAGTACCACCAAGACTTCTCCAGCTTATCCTCCTCCTCCGAACACTTCAAACTGGTTTCAACAAAGATTTTTGTTCAAATTTTAGATATGGATTTACAGAGTCTTAGTTAAAAAGACATAAAGCACACACTTGAAAGATTTAGGAAAGGTGACATTTGCCTCTTGCAAAATTCTGTTTCATACGACATGATGGCAGCTACTGCCATCAACAAAAATTGGGGAGTTATCACGCACCTGTTCTTGACATTTGAGAGTCACCTGGTGGCTGATGATAAAACGCTGATTTATGATCTGTAGGCTCTTATTTATTGGAGGGCAAAACTCCCCTTAGGCAGACACTGAGACAGCATAGCATACTTTTCTGTAGTCTCTTGAGAAAGCATATTCTAGAAGTTGCAAAGGCAAATCTCTGTAAGCTTGGTGCTCTCATATGCAGTTTTCATTTAAACTAAGATTACAAAAAATAATAAAATGCTATTTTAAAAGTTTGATGTTTTCCCTAACAAAATGGATGCCACTTTATTATATAAACTACAGTTTCTCTGTGGTTTGAAGAAGAAAATTAAGCACAAATGCCTGTTGATTGTCCCATCACTTCTGGTACCCTGCTAAGAAAACTGAGTTATTCATAGAACAGGTGTGCTCATTTTGGCTTGGACAGACTTAATTTTCCTCATAGTAGCTAGTATGGGGCTGTGTTTTGGATTTGTTCAGTCTTGATAATTCAGGGATGTTGTTATTGCTCAGCAGGGCTTGCACAGCGTCAAGGCGTTTTCTGCTTCTAACATCACATCACCCTATCAGAGTGGGGTGGAGCTGCACAAACCACTGGGATGGGACACAGCCAGGATAGCTGACCCCAACTGACTACTGGGACATTCCATGCCATATAATGTCATGCTCATAATATAAAGTTGGGGGAAGAAGAAAAGAGGGACATGTGGAGTGACAGTGCTTGTCTTCCCAAATCACAGTTGCACATGATAAGAGTCCTACTGTCCTGGAGACAGCTGAACACCTGCCCATGAGAAGTGGTGAATGAATTCCTTGTTTTGTTCTGTTTGTGTGTGCAGCTTTTGCTTCACCCATTAAACGGTCTTTATCTCAACCCATGAGTTTTCTCACTTTTACTCTTCCAATTCTCCCCCCAACCATGATGCAGTGAGCAGCTCTGAGGCTGAGTTGCTGGCTGGAGTTAAACCACAACAACAGGATTCAGAACAAGATTTGCACCACTGGAAAATTTTACTGTGCTCCTGAGTAAAGAAATGTCTTCTCATTGTAATAAAAAGCTCTGAGGTGTGAATGTTTAAAAGGATGCTGTGGAACAACTTCCATAATTGTTACGTATTTCCAGAAAAGGAACAAAAAAAATAAAAGCACCCCAAAATATTAAAACCTGTCTCTGGAAACTGAACATACAATCTGAATGACATTCTCCATGGTAGTGATTTTGCAATTTGGTAATAACGACCATTTATATCTATAGAAATACCCTTTTCTTCTGTAAGAAAAACAGTCTGCTAGATGTAAAAGTTATTGACTTGATGCAGCCTACCTAAATTACACAATTAAAGTAAGATGCCTCTTAAACAGAGAGAAAATAATGCAAGCGGCTTTTGTCAACTTTAAGCCAACTTACACAGCAAAGCTCTGTTCAATTCTTCAGAATTCCAATTTCTTATGTCAGTGCTGGGATCAGACCGAGTTCTGCTTTTCATGCCACGTTATTGCCGAGTGCAAGTTATTCCTTATTAAGTAACAGCTACACTGCAATATTAAACTTCCCAGAGAATCACATAAATGGCTAATGGATGATTCCCCCATTTCAATAAATCTATTTCTATGTGGTCTGCATACTGACATATAACTAAGGTCTAGGCTGAGATTGTTTTACTTCTAAGTTTTTGCCTCACAAACTGACCTCTCTAATACCCATTGACCCAACACATCTGTACAGGCTTCAAGAAGCTTGTGGCTACACAAAATAGAGCATGAACTAGCTCAGTCTTTGCTGGAGGATGGCAATGCAGAAGACCCTTCCCACATCCCCCATGTCTACTACTCCATTTCTCCCACTGATACATCCACCTTCATCTAGATAAACAAACTGAATTGCCCTGTGATCTAGTAGTTCTTTTTTCTCCGTTTCTTCTCCTACCTCTCAGGAACCCCCGTGGACATGAGGAACAAAGATGCCTCTCCCTCTGTTACTTGGGTCCCCCAGATCTCCAGCTTCAGGCGGACTCAGAAGCAGGACATAGGAGAAGAAAACCTGAGCTGAACACAGGTGGGAGAGCAGACAATGTAGAGAAACCAAGGACAAGATGGAGACAACAGCAGAACAGAACTGAAAAATGTAGTAATGGCCACTAAAAACAAACTCATGATCAATGAATCTCAATAACCTGGAGCTGCTCAGCAAACAGCTGAGACCCACACTGACCCAAGCGGAACATGATTTGCTATCACTGGATACTCTGAATGGAAAGTTAACATTACAAAATACTGGGAGAAAACATGTTATTTTAATTACTAACTCACTAATAGACCTTAAAATGCAGGAGATTGAAAAACATCAGGAAGAACAATGCTTTTGTCTATCAGAAAGCCAGCAAAGGTGACTCAGTTACAACATCCAAGCAGTAAGAGGTTCAAGTGGACCACATATAGGAGAAAACTTCAAGCAGAAACCCCAACTAGATGCTGAAGCCAGTCCAGCTAAAACCAGAAAAAACAAGGTTTGCCTTTCTAATGCTCTCAGTGGTAGCTTAATTAAAAGAACAGAATTTTCCTCCTCTCTACACCTTTGCCTTGAGCTAGACGTCTTTTAGGAAATTGTGTCTTAACAAAATCAGAGTTAACACCTTGGAGAATATATACTTGTTTGCAATAGACAGAAAAATCAGAAAAGGCATCTAACAACACCATCCCACCTTAAAGCCCACAGATAAATGATGGAAATCTACTAATGCTATTAGTTATTCTTTGTTCACCACGAACTCTGAATGGCTGCAATTCAACCCTGCTAACAACCTGCACAGGATTTAGTATACTTACTTGTACTTACTTGCTCTGTGAATCAAGAACTACCGAGTACTATTCCTTATGCTACATGCACAAGTTATTTGAAACAGGACAAATTCAAAGCCAAACAAAAAACCCACCCCACACTCAAAAACCAAACCACACAACAAATAAACAATCAAAAAAAAACCAAACAAACCAAAACATGAACAAGAAAAGAGTACATTCTAAAATTAAAACAGTCCAGCTTCTTCCAGATATGTTTCCTGATATAAATGTACTTTGAGGTACAATTTCTTTCACAAAATCATGCTACAGTCAGTAAATAAAACAGATTATACTTGTGCTTAAATTCTCTCTGCTTGAACTGAATGCTTGAATTTTCAACCCTGATGTTCTTTTAACATAGCTGGTTTACAAATTTTGCAGAATCGCCACTATGTCCTCTGGGGAAGAAGAAAGGCAAAGCACATAAAGATATAATTCTCTAAGCTAACTAGGAGCCTGAAATCAATAATAAATCTGTTACTTGACAAAGATGATTAAATGATGCTCTGCAAATCACTACTAGCATTCCTCTTCCAAATACAATCTGGCGACAGTGGCATGAAATGACGATGCTAATGGATGTCAAAAAGTTTCATGTTAAAAAAACATGCATTTCATAGCTCAAGCTACACATAGGATGACATATTTAATCTTAAACCCAATGGTGATCTTCTGTCCTCATGTGAGGAAGAGAAAACAAGTGTCCCCACTCTTTAGCCTTCTGCTCTCTGTTAAACTTAGTCAATGAACTCTTTTGTCTCCAGGTTCTTCTGCTGAAGATCTGGGAAGACAGCTGGTCACCCTTGCTGCATTTCTCTGACATTTTCTTTCCCAGATGGAGGACTAAACTGATCATCATTCAGGGCATAAGACTCACCACAAGACTAAGACAAAAATGCAATTATGCCTTCATTTTCTTTTCATCTCACAGTAACTCCTAGAACTGTTTTCTTTTTTGATCACTACTGACCACACTGTGCAAAGACACTCAACACTTATTACCTTCGTTGTATAAAATTGGGTCTTGCAAAACAGAAGAATCCACTTGAGAAAGTATTTCAAAAGGAGTCCTTGATGAATACAGTCTTGATGTCAATAGATACAATCTTGGTCAGATAATTATGTCTAAATTACACTTAAAAGGTAGCTTAAACTCTACTGGACAACAGTTCTTGGCAGACTGAATTGAGAGCAATACAAAAAGATATTTGACGGTAGCTGGTGCTATGAAATCAAACATAAAAGCAGAATGCTGCGAGGTAAATTCTTTGAGGCGATGAAATGAGCAGCCTACTGCTTGCTGGGCTTTGAGGATGGAGCAGTGCTAAATGCTGCCTAGGCAAGGGCAGTCTCCTTGATGAACAAAGATAAAGCTCTGCCCAAACTAGTAACACCAGATGCAGAACACAGGATGAGAAGAAAGTTGCATCCACATTTTGAAAATTTATTTTGAGAGAAGTTAGTGCTGACTCCTTGCCACATTTTTCAGATTTCTACAGAGTGAAGTCTGACCATTTATTTTTTCCACAGTGCAACTCAGTTTTCCTACATTTACAAAAAAATAATGAAGTCTTGCTTACAAATGTATTTCATCTTTTTCCACATGTGAATGATTTTGGAAAGGAAAGTCTAGGGAGACTAAACTTTCCCCCAGCACAGAGCTCAGTGAAGCAGCTGCACCGCTATTACTCACTGTCCTGCCTGTGGTGAAAACAATGCCACAGCTATGCCTCGGTGGGCAACAAAGGAGTTCATTCTTCAGGGGTTATTCAATTCTTTGTGTCTTGGCTGAGTCTGCAAACCCAGAAGGCAGGAGACAAGTTAACATTCACCAGGACAGCTGAAACTTAACATTGATAGGTGTCCTGTTTAAGAAGTGGACTGAAGGCTCCTCAAATCTGTCTCTCAATTCACTGTATGGTCATTTAAAGAGAGAAAACAGAAGAGAGTAGGGTAGGAGCTGAGCAAGGAGTGCTTCTCCAAGTGCCCACCATTTCTGACTCATGGAACACTCCACAGAGATCTAAGGATTTTTCTTCCCTAGTCATCCTGTCATCATAAACAGATCTTTCTTCATTAAAAAAACATGCCAGGTTCAGACATTTTGCTGCTCCAGTCCAAAACCCTTACCCAAGTAATATCCAAGCTCCTGATCTCTTCTCCCCACACTGGTTTTCTTTTTATTGTTCACCCATCACTGGATTTCTCAGAAACTGTAGACTCCCCTGTTAATATCTCACTTACAGTGACAATTGAAGAAATAATTTATTCCTGCTCCCTATTCATAAGCCATCCAGAAGCAAGGTCAAAGCAACTCCCCAGACATCTGCTCACACTGAATGCAGTACAAACACAGCAGCAATGCTGCCTGACAAACGACAGCACTGGTCTTCCAAAGTTCCCTCACTCCATACCCAAAAGGACAGAAGAGGTCTCAAAATAGCTTTTGCTTACTAGCAGAGCAATGCTAATGTATACAGATTTTGTATGATGTACTGCAAAACACAGACTATAGCAGTTTAGAAGGGAGACAGAAAAAAGCCAAGACACCAACCATGAGATGGAGAGCCCTTTGACATGCCCTTCTTGCTTGGGGAAGCAGAGAGAAGCTGCCGCTTCCCCACAGAGCGCTGAGACTTACCAAACCACTTAAACCCATGGCTGAGAGATCATCATTGAGGCATCCAGGGTGGTGAATGAGAACTAGTTAGCTGTCCCACCTAAGAGCCACAACTGATGCCAAGCTCAATGCTTTCTAAAGTAATGAAGTGGCAATAGGGAAATTACTTTTACACAAGAGGCTAAAAATGAGTCCATGAAGGGTCCAACCTGTGCTCACCACAGATACAAGTGCCATGTCGGAGCAGTTTTCTCATCCCCTTACACTCCACAATAAGCCCTGCACAATCCCTCCTTGGCAGCTAAGCCTTCTTTCATGGACGAAAACACAACCGGTTTTGTGCAGTTCTCACCTCTTTTCCTCTTCCCAAGCTTTTGAGAGATTAGGAGAGGTCAGATTGTTCAAGTCGCTGCATCTCAGAGGACATTTCCCGTAACACCTCTGAGTTCCCATGTTGTCTGTAACCAGGATGGGATGGGACAAGGAAGAGAGAGGTGGTTCTGAACTTCACCAGACAGTTCATGGAGAAGAAAATGCTACTCTCAGCTGCACAGAGACTGGCATTTGTCCATAATAAACAAGGTGCTTGACCTTTTAATACCAGAATGAATGCCACAGCTACATACCAGATGACGCCACAGTATGACCAGATTATTCTCAGATTCTAGAAACTCAATTCTTTCCTCAGTCAGACATGATGGGTTACTGTTTCTCCCATGTGTTCTCCACTTTCAGTGAGCAAAGGCTGAAGAAGAGCAAAAGTCACATGTTGGCAGGAAAATTATATATAAAGGCTAAACTCATCACTAATCACTGGTTAAAAACCAAGACACCAGTGCTTAGACTTGTTACACTGTCATTTCTCTTTGCAGTCTACTTAGTAGGTACATCCTCATTTTTCAGCAGTCTGTTTAGACTGTCTTGCATGCTCCAGTCTTCATCTAATAAGTAGCCATCCAAGCCACATTCTGCCAATTTTCACGATTTGCTTAAGTCGCCCACTCTTCTTACACAGGCAGCTGCTAAATCCTCAGTGTCGACTCAGCTGAAAATTACAAGCTCCTTCTGGATAGCACTGCAGGTCACTAATAATTATTCTTTGACTGCAAGAGCAGTCTTATAAAGGAGGAATTGAAAATAATTCGATGTTTTGTCATTCAAGTTTATTCACACATTTCTGTGGTAACCCTTCCTCAATTTATTTAAAGTATACAGTAATTTTTAACTGCAGGTTTGGACAACAAAAAAGCAGGATGAATCATTCTGGATATTTAAAGCCTACAATCAGACAGCTTGAGTCTCCCTACAGTTCTCAAGACAAAGTTTTATTTTCTACTTATGAGCAGGAACACTTTCATAGGGAGTACTAATTCATTTAAATATGCAAAATACTTGAAGATTGGGGAATTTCTTATACACTACAAAGCTTTAAAGTTCCTTGTTCTTCCCTCTACATTGATTTTTGCTTTCTTTGTAACTGCATACCCAGAATTAGAGGGCATTAGAGCTAAACTGGGAAGATAGCACATGTGTATAAATATATGATGTAAAAATAAAACTGGGCAGATGCATAGGAAACACCCTGCAGCACGTATTACCCTTGTTTTCCTCATCACTGCATGGGCAACATATGTCTACTGGTACAGTACTTCAGAAGCCAGGAGTGCTCTCAGGGATAAACACAGGCCATACTGTTGGAGAGAAGATGCTCTGGGCAAGCCAGCCCTTCCACTGTAGCTGCTCTCCAGCAAGCCACCAGCAGAGCTGTATGCTGGAGCAATGCCGAAAGTAACTTTTAATTTGCACTGCCTATAACTCACAAAATGACAGTTACAAAATATTCAGTTTGTATAAACAGCCTTAGATCAAGCAAAGCTTGCTGGAGAATTGTCTTAGGTTGGTTAAATCCATGATAGCAATCCGTGTTTCCTGCTGTTTGTTGTTTTCTTTTTTTTTTAGCACAGCTTTGAAATATATTACAGTAGCAGCCATTTCCACACACACATAACACTCCAGACTTCTGTTAGCACTCAAGTTCTTGCTTTATTGTGCTCCACAGAATGAGCTTCTCAAAGAATCCAAGACTTTACTGTACACACAAAACAACAGCAACCAAGTAACAGTCACACAAGAGCAGAATTCCAACCATGCCATCCAGTGGTCCAGCCTACAGATACACACTTTAAAACAACCAAGTCCACAACTCCCACAGCCCATCAAAACAAGTCTCATTGATCTAACAACATTGCTATATAAAAAGTCAGTGCGTGTATGACAATAATGAACAGCCTGCATCAATTCAAGCAATATAACATGGAACTGAACATCTAGAACTTGAGTTCTACATAAAAATCCATCTCAAATATGAAATCCCAAATGTAAGGATTAACGATACATCCCAAAGGATTTGCAAAGTACTGTTCCTGCCTTTTTGACAGTGTTAGTTGATTCTCCTTCACTCCTCCCTCATGGAACAGCTGAAATTTCACTTGTTCTCCTCTTCTACAGCCAGAGCAGAAGAGCTGGTGATAATCCCCTCTGAATGCAGTATTGAACACCTACCTGCTAGGTGATAGGTGCTACAATGCAGGAAGATTAGCACAGTGAGGTCCTTTTAAGAGAAGCAAAGTCACCATCAGGCAAGTACAGCAGCAATGGCTGTGTCTAGGCTTATCAAAGCACTTACCACCCATGTGTGCACTGCATCTTTCACACACACATAAACATTTCTGTTAAAGGCTTAAGGGGGATATCTATCTTCCCACAGAGGCAATAGATGCATGTTTGGGCAAACAGCTTGCCATAGGGATGGCCACCTCCTGGGCAGCCTAACATCCTCAGGGTAAGGATGCCAAATTCTCAACAGCAGCATCACATGAAACTTTTCAGACCCTGCTGATTTCAAACCAGCAAATACATGCCTGACAAGACAGTTAAGAGTCTTTTGAGGGAAATACGGGCATATAAAACCCCAATCTGTGATGGTAAATCATGAAGTAGGAAATAAGAACGAAGATTACACAAACCAGGTATCTGAATCTGCAAGGGCAAGACCAGCACGAATTAACTGGGCAACTATAGACAGAAATACTAAAGCATTTTCCTTGAACTTCAATCTAACACAGAATAATTCTTACCCTGGGGTTACTTATCACCCCAACACAGACTGACTTATGGCCTCAAGGAGTCTCCAGAGGTACTACAGAACAAAGAGGGATGTGAAGAGCAACAGAGAGGAATAGGATCAATCTTCTTTCTCTTCAACTTCTTGAACACATTAAAAAGTAAAAGTCAGCTAAGCCTGCTTGTTATTCAGTTCAGCAGTTATCTGATTCTCTCTTATCGGTCACTACACTGTATCTACATTTCTTGCCACACTCAAGATATCTTCCCAGACCTGATCTTCCACGAACCATAACCCATGTGATGTACCCTGTTGCTTCAGCAAGGCTTTCAGCTGAAAGAGTAAAACACAGGATGAAAGACAAGGAGAGACTATGCTTTCTTTCACTAAAACTTGGCAGACAAAGATAGCAAAAATCATCCTCTGAAGTTCACTATGACTCTGACCTTACTGTTTTCTAAACCAGTGCCAATAAAGTACCTGTTGAAACAAAGACACTCATTTAATGTGGAAAAAACCTCCAGAACATCATGATTTTAACCTTTGCAAACCATACTGCCCTTCTTGATTGTCCTAGACAGGCTTCTTCACTTCTGTGTCAGAAGACCCCAGAGTCCATGATATCGTATGCTTTAATGGTCATGCATTCCCCTGATTATCTCCTATTGACCAAATAAAACTGGAGAACCTGCACTGTGAAATGCAATGTTACCAGATCATCTGTAGGACCTCAACTCTCCGAGATTAGTTCTTTACATTAGTCTTCTGTGTACCTGAGGCTTCCTATGAATATAAAGCTACAGTATAAAGCACTTGGACTTCCAGCTTCTCCCAGGTTTCAAACTGGCTTCACTACACTCCTTAAAACGGAATGTCAGCATGAAAAAAGTATTAGAGGACAAGTTGTACTCTATTACATTGGAAACTTTTGCTTTCAATTATGCTAACTACCACAGTGAAAACATGCAATTAGTAACACAACCTGTAGATACTGTTAAGCAATGGGTGGCAGTGAAAAGAAAATTCAATTTGAGAAAGTAGCCCACAGCAATGAAGACTGCAAGAAAAACACTGTACCTCCACCTCAGCAACCTATAAGGTCACTGGACAGGCTTTTGCTGCAAGAAGAGTGGTGGAAAAAATTGTGACTGCTCCTCCATTGGACATGCTATTCCACAGTGAGAGTTGGTTTTACCAGCTCTACTTTGCAAGCACACTAATCATCCCACATGAAGGTCAGTTACCACAAGGAAGTAAACCAGAACCTGCCCTGGTCAACATAGACAAGTCTTAACCCAGCTTCAGCCTAAGAACTGGAAACGGAAAGCCAGGAACCCTAACTTGCCTGGGGAGCAGAAGTAGCTTATTCCTTAAATAAAGAAAGTTTCCTGCAATCCATGTAAAATCCTCAGCTATGTTTGGGAATCACACGAAAACCAACGTTGAAAGCTTTCAAAATGCAATTCTCATTCTGCACCTGAGGCACTAAACCTCCCAGATTTACCAGAGAGACCAGCATTGCACCAAGCATTGCCCAGGAGACACAGAGCCTTCCAAGCAGAACATCCGTGAAGCAAAAGCCTTTTCCATTTGCACATAAGCTGCCACTGATCCCGGTGCGTAGACATCATTGGAAATATTTTTGCAGGATTTTGTAAGGACAAAGAGCTATGTAGTATCTTCTGGTTGTAATCTTTTACATTATACAAGGGCTCCTCAAACTGGCCTTTTTTCCTGTATCATAGGGGTACTGTCATGAGCTGCTTAAGTGATCAAACAAGCACTAAAGACTGCAAGCAAACAGACCACAGCATGAACAAGCAATGCCCACTTCAGAACACAGAAATGAGACATTCACTTATCCCTGATGAATTATGAACTACTTTACACTTAGAGAATATTTCCTTAAAATTTTTAACATTAAAATATAATACATCAGTTTTATTCCCCCCATCATACAGACAGTCAGAGACTTAAGTAAAACATTTCAGGTCAATTGCTACAGCAGTTGACATCACCAAAATTTATGCCTGTGTCCAACCCACGGTAAGTGGCATACAATGCTGCTCTCATGCTGCTCATGAGATGGGCAGAGGGGCTGCTTTTGCCTGGCAGAAGCACCATGCTGGCACACTGTAATCCTAAACTGCTAAGGAAGCCAAACCTGCAGCAGCAAGGGGCAGCAAGCCAGCAGGGCCCATGCTGTTTACATCCTTACTTTGCTCTAGAAAACATCAGATACTCGACTAGAAGAGCAGTGGGACCCTGTAGAACCACTCATCTTGCTTTTCTTTCCCTGAGTTCAAGTTTTACAGCTCTTTCACCAGAAACAGCTTTGAGCTGTCAATCATAAGGATCCAGGAAACCAGGGAAGTGCTAATTTATAATGTACTAATCTCCAAGTGTTTTATCTGCCTACTTATGGACACCCAAATAGCACATTGCAATCCCCTTCTTATTTCCATTTTCTTCCTGCTGCCACAGTTTACATCCCAACGACAGTTCTGTGTGTTATCCCTCCTCAGACCACCCCAGGACACCACTGTGAGAGGTGCTCCTTCAATTTGGGGTGTCAGTGAAGGTTCTTGTGAATATCCCACATTAGTTTAGATTGACATTACACTCAAATTAGCAGACCTGCCAGCAAAACTGAAGGCAAGAGAAAACTACTGAAAGAAGAGGAAGAAGCTTTGGGTTGGGCTATTTTTGTGATTTGGTGGGTTTTTTAAACAAACATTTAATACACCTCATCAACCAACCATACAGAGAGGAGGTTCTCCTGCTCCACACAGTGGCTGCAGGCACATTTAGGAGAGGACCTACATATATTCATTCAAACCAATCAATTCTGTGCAGATGAACCATGCCCACTCCACATTTTAAACCAAATCTTTTCCAAATAAGACAGAAAAAAAGATACAAAATTGATGAATCCACATCAGCAAATTGTATTAGGTTAATAAGCAAGAATGAAACTACCATACCTAGTATCAGATAGTTACTTAAGAGACTGTGGTTTCCTTCTTGGCTCAGCTGAAAACTCAATTTCACATCACTTAAACTACCAGATTCCCTGTTTCCACATATAAGAAATGGGGCTTTCCATCAATAGCTGCAAGGCTCTCATAACAGCCTGTATTGCTGCTGTATCTCAGTACCTGGGTGGACACCTGAACAGACTAGGGAGTGAACAACATCTTCATGTGAAAGCAACAACTGCACATCTTTTAAGGCATTAGAAGGGGCTGTTTCAGGGCTATGAAATTCCACCCAGAAACAAGCCACTGGTTACATTAAATAACAAGTGAGAAAAAAAGGCAATTCCTAACAAACAGCATTAATTCAAATTTTAAGAGACCTCACTAATACTGAGTCACAAAGAAACAGCTGGGAAGTCTCCTCAGTTTTCAGAAAATGGGTGAAGAGTAGGGTTTCAGTAGGGTTTCACTACGGCAGCTACAAAATACAGGCTCTTTTCCCTTGCAGCACTCAATGTCATCCCAAGGAAAAGGAGTCCTTTAGATTTTGTTAAGGGTTTACTCATAAAACAACAGACGAGCACCAGTGGGGCACACCTCCCAGACTCAGCATACATTGCCTGACAAACGCTGGGAAGAACTGGTAAGCTTCCCTTCCAGGGACTTGCAGCCACTGATCCCAAGACCATCTGACCACTTGTTGGACCGACCAGTCCAGAAGACAGGGCAAAGGACCAAGAGAAGGAAACCCCACCTTCTCTTTCCCCAGCTTCAGTAATCCGGACCTTCCTGCTCACACAATAGCTCTTTATTAAAGCCACGAGTGGGCAGTTTTCTCTAATGAGTGCCATTTCAAAGGGGATATGCTAACCAGAAACAAGACACTCTTGTTTCAGAGAAAGAATTTCTGCACATTTAATTAATCAGAAATGACTACTGTGCTTACACCCTACTTTAATCTGCATTCACTTCAAGCATAAACAAGACCCAGCTTTCCAAATTAGCACAGGCAAACATAGCAAGCACCTCTGGACATCAGTGTCTTGAAAATACTTGCCCAGCTCACCACAAGGATGTTATGAGTCTAAACTAGTCTGTAATATGCACCTAGATCTTTTGATAAAAGCTGCTTCAGAAGTTATATTAAAAATATTAACCAGCAACGTTAATAATTATCCAGACCAACTCAAATCTTTCTAAAGGATCTTCCTTTCCATTGTAAATTTTCACTACGTACATTTCTTGCTTATTCTTTTATTTGGTAGTTTTCAAAGCTAAAGAAATTAGAGACTACCGTAATGTTCTTAGTTTTTACATATACAGCACCACACAGAGCACGTACCAGAGCACATTTCAATGCATTAACAACATCAAAATCTCTGCTACTCGCCAGCAATAAATGACCAAGACTGCAAGTTTTTAAACAGCAAGGTGTGTCAACAGTATGAATTACAGCAACCATGACTACACGTCTTTTGGTATCCATTTCAAATTACTCTGATCTATATACACACTTATCTTAGTTATATAAAAAAATCAAAGAAAAAACTAATCCAAGAAAATAACAATAAGGCAGTGTTTGTAAAAGACCTCTCTACTTCCTTGCCAATGTAACTTCTTGCTATCGGTTGTCAAGTGGATTAACAGTTCCTATATACTCACTTTTTGTAACACTGCTGTCTGAGGGCCATGCCAGTTGTAAATAATCACCATCCAGAGCCCTTGTATTTTATCTTTAACCATGCATATTACCATTTTTATAAAATATTATTTGCTTAAACACTGAAGTATTTCAAGTTTGTTCCCTTTTGTGAGAAAGCAAATTAAGTGAAAGGTTGGTGGAAGAAAGGGACCTTTAATAAACATCTGATTTGCTGCTGGATGGTGTTTCAGATTATATTTAAAATACATCATGCTTTGCTGACACCCCCCTGCACACTTGCTGGTATAAAGCCCAGCAGGAGTGTGACTATGGCAACCGCAAGAAGATATTTATATATCCATGCATATGCGTGTGTGTCTATACACACATACACACACACACAACCCCAAACTGGTTTAGTTGACCACCACCAAAATTTTCTCAGCTTTCATTTTCACAGGAACAGGTAACTATTTCTAAATGAAAGGGCTGAGGTGGCAGCAGCAAGTTTTATATGATGAAAATCTTCCAGGAGAGAAGCCTACAAACCTATCAACATTTACAGAGCATACATAAACACATGCTCACTTCAGAATGCTTTAGCTGTAACAAAAAGAAACCCAAATGTCTGCAGGCACAGATTCAGTAACACCATCAAAATAAAAGGCATTTCATTTTCAGGATTTTTTTTTTAAATAGGGCTTTTTGCCCACAGTACTAGAACCTCAATTGAGAGAGCACACTATTTTAGAAGAGATTCAGACCTTCCCCTTCTTCACCAATAGTCTTATTCCTCCTCCTCTTCGAATATGGCATGTGCAAGAGTTCCTTTAGTCTGCAAATTAAATAGCTACACACTGAGTTCAAATTGTTATTTCTGGTATTAATTTCTGTCTCCTGACAGATCCTGATAGGTGATGCAGGAAATTCGAGGTAACAAAGGCTTCTGTTTGCAGCAATAAAGGTCTCTCAGCTAGGGGGGAATAAAGGGATCAGAATAAAAGGCAAATATATGAAGCCTACATACACTACAAAATATCTGTGTTGAGTCCAGCAAGCAAAAAGTCTAGCAGATTCAAAGCAGTATTAAGAAGTGTTAATCCTTTTACCTCTGAGCTATTCATGAGCAATATGCAAAGCTGTTCTTATGGCGTCGCGCTTGCAATGCTCCAGTTATGCTTGCATCAGCATTTCCATTGTGAACCCTGCTTTCAGAGATTTTTTACTTTGCCAAGTTTTAGTCTGGAACAATTTTACTACAAGCCTGTGAGATTTTAGTCCAGGATTAGGATTTATGTCTGGTGAAGAAACGTTTGGACAAAATCTGCTTGGCTGTTTTATTTATTAGAGTGCAAAGTTAATCCTTCCGAGTTGTTGGACTGGAAAAAACTCAAAAATATGATTTTCCCAGCTTAGAAAAATAAAACAGAAGATTTACTCTCCCCAAGATTTCCTTGTCCCCAAATCTCTACAATCACAGAACAAGTAAAGGTTATACACCACAAAACTAAGGTGCAATTGAAACATGCCTCCTCTGTCAGGCGTTTAGATGCAACATGGGAGCCAGGAAGATGAGGAGGGAAGAAGCACTTCACTGTGGGTTGCAAGTGAAAGAGGGACACTTAAACGACATGCTGCCTATTAACAAGTATTAGAAAAACACAATATTTCAAACTCCAGAAATCGTGCCATATTCCTAGGCAATGTAGATCACAAATTTTAAATACATCACGTACCAGGTAGAGAGGTTCATTCACAGTGTTCTGGGCACATGGCTATGATACAAAACACACAAAAATCAACACGGCAAGTATTTAAAGAGCGATGTGCTCTCTAGAGCAGACAATGTTTGCAATTTCCATACCATTTTCCTAAAGCCACCCATGTTGCCCCCCCAGTTCTCAAACCCTGGGAGTTGCTGACCTGGCTCAGAGTCACTCAGCTTTCAAGTCTCATGTTCAGTAACACACAGCAACACATGTCAGTGTATGTGTGTTGTGTGTAACACCCAGTAACACACAGCCACCACGGGTTTTGCAGGCCCTCAGCAGCATTCACTGGCCACACTGCTGGTTCTTCAGCAACACTTCAGCACCTGCTCCATGACCACTATGGCACAGCCCAGCAAGCTGAAACTCCGGGTCCTGCAGAACTTGGCAATACAGACTCATGACAGAAGGGAAGCCCTGATTAATTAAGGCCAAGGCAAAATTTCCAAATAACATCCTTTTGTGAGCTTTCCACATAGCATGATAGCGTCTACCTCACAACCCCACAGCAAACATAAAAGACTCAACACTTGGAGCTTCCCTCTGAAATGCCTCCATGGCATAGTCCTGCATACATTACATGCATCTTCATTCAAGCAGAGAGCTAAATGTTTGCAGGCAATGTAGTTTTCTCCTATACCAAAATCTCCCTTACCAGCCAGGCTTCACAACAAGGCTCTCTGCCATACCTAAACCACTTCTTCCACCTGGGCTTTGTATCGCTATATAACCTGCCTATTGTTAACTGGCTAAATCTTTTCAAGGAGTAAATCCTCACCGTATGACCCCTGAATGCACAGATTACCTAAAAGCAAATGATGGAAAACATATTTTCAGTGAGAAGACACAAAACATTATTCTAATTTCAGGTATCACACCTGATCCATTCTTCACCTTTTAACCAGACTTTTTACACCACACACTTACTAAAAAGTTACCAACCAATACTTGATACCATTCCCTTCAATAATATATATATGATTAGGTTTTTACAGAGGAACAGAATTGATTTCCTTCTTACGGTTTACAGAACCAGCTTGTATTTTCTCTGCTTTTGTGCTTCCCAGCTATTTTTCTAGAGAAATGTTTCTTATTGATCACTTAATACAATAAACATTAACCTTCATTCAGACTTTAAAAAAAGTAGTTAGATAGTTAAAGTATCTGCATAAATTGTATTGCCTGTTTGAGTTTCCAATTTTAGTTTTACATCTGACACTAAGCATTATTTCCCTTTCTTGTTTACTAGGTTTTTTTTTTCCTTTTGACTTGTTCCAGCTGAATTTGGATGGAAACTCAGCTCGAAAGTACGCAACAGTGACTCTTAAAAGATTGAAGTGTTTCAAAGTGTTCTCATGAAATGGACAAGGTTTATCTGTACACAATTTTCCATGGTTTAAACCTGATGGATTTAACACATGTCAAAACAGTCATCTTTCAAGAATATGTTATTCATATACAATAAAAACTGAACTTTGTCTTGTAGAAGAAAATAAATCTTTCATTGCTTCACGGTGTATGAATGAAGCCACAAGTGGAATTCACTAAGTAAACTGGGGAAATACTGTTTTGTCTGCACATGTAGAGTGAGCTACAGTTGATTTAACACTTCTACTAACTCTAAATCCAGGTGGTATACAAATACCTTCCCAAGTTCAATTTGATTTCTTTTTTTTTTTAAGCAGTGGAAACAAAAATACAGTGCTTGGAAAAAATAATTTAATATTAAATTTACAGGCCTTAATACAAGACACTATACTGAAAATTTCTTTTATTTCAATTATTTAATAAAAACATCCTAATTTTCCTCCTTACTCCTGAAGAAGGAAAATTCAGGTCCCGGGCATCCCCAGGACACGGGAAGTCGGTGCCACTACAGCTTGTGCACATCCTCAGGCAGCAGAAGCAACACAGCCTTCTCCTATTTATCACAACCCTTTCCTTTGCCACTTCTGTATTTTCATGACTGGGTGGTGCTTTTTCTTAAGAAGAAAATGAACTGCCAAAAGAGGGTAACTATGAACAGGAAAATGCTCCCAGTCATTTTTAGCGTATGAGGTCAGCCAGAAAGCCCCTGGGTTACGCTGCCCAAAGAAACCAGAAATTTTTAAGCTACCAAGCTCTGCACTTCACATACACACATGAAAAAATAACCCTCACAGCAAGGAAATTTTGAATCTATACGTTCATTGTTATGCACAGGTGGAGATCACCATCCAAAGTACTCCTTGAAATAGGTAGGGACAAAGGGAGAAAATCTCCTCCCGAAAACATAGCTCCAAAGCAGCGTGACTGTAACTACCAAGCCCATGATGTGGTTTGAAGAATGGCTGAAGGACTAAAATAGTTAGCTATGCTACATGCCAACAAATACGTTCAGTGCATTGCCACGGGGATTAGAATTTTGTCTGGCTGTATTAAGTATCTTATTTAATATAGAGACGGGAATAAACCTTGCAATTACATTTTCTGAGAGAGTCTACAAAACAGAAAGCTACCATCAGAGACTATGAGATTATATATTACTGTAGGAAAGAAGAAAAAAAAAAACAGACCGAAAACAGTTTCAACTTGGAAAAGCACAAGCAGAAAAAAAAATAATCCAACACATGTATCCAGTAAGAGGTAGTAACCTAGAAAGCAGAACTGAGAGAGATGATACGAATGAGAACTGCAACTAAATTTATTATGAATAAGCAAGACTACAGCACTTTGCTACCAGACAAAATATGAGTTACAAAAGACAAAGGCTAAATCAGTTCTACCCAGATACAGAGGAATGAAAACTGTGGACTCAGAAGAAGTTGGGTAAGAATGGGTAAGAATGCAAGACAAACTAAGGAATGAACAGCAGGGAAAAGAAAGAAACAGGAGTACCAGTGTTCACCACAGGCTTCAGAAACAGGTGATGGAGATGACACTCCCAGCCCAAACAAGAGCACACTCAGAAGGGATGCCATTAGATTGGCTTCTTATTGATTAATGCACATACACAAATTAGGCAGCAACAACCCAGAAAGCACAGCACTTCACAGACCTATGAGACAGCTCCTAAGAATGGAAAATGTCCTGAATCCGCTTCCTACGAACAAGAGTAGCTTACTGGTGATGCAGGAAAACACAAGTTATCGTTACAAATAATTATATGGATTTGGCACAGAGGTGAACTGGACACCCTGAATGGTAGTTCCCATCAGAGTCCTGGAATTTCATTTGTGGAACAAAAGCCATGTGGCATTAAAAGGAAAATAAGGGCTGGTCAAAGAAAGGATTAGGAGCATGGAAGTGGAAGAAATGATTTATGGTGTAGCACAGCCTCATGAGATCTACAAAATAACCCAGAAGTACACGAAGTCCATGAAGCCCGGGCCTTCTCAAAGGCAATGATGCAAGAACTACAATGCGATCAATGTGGGCTCCATCCAGGGAACTTCAAGATCTGCATCTCAGTAACAGAGGAGGAGGACACCCTAGCAAGAATTAGAAAACCAGTTACAACCTGCAGGGAAAGATAAGCACAGCATAAAAGCCAAACGAGCTAATGCTTTGTGGCCATTACAAGGATAGTCTGGATCATTAATAAATGATGAAGGATAAGGAATTAAAACCCAAGTAGCCTGCTACACTGACCACCTTTTAAAATCTAAAAGGGAAAATAAAGGGAAAGGCTGAACAATTAGAATGTAATTATGAACTTATAAAACATTTTTATATATCTATACACACATAGATATTTAGCCAGAACAAGTATGAACAAGCACCATAAACACAAAATTTCAGACACCAACAGTGAAAAACATACACAGGGAAGAAAATGAGGGTGAAGGGGGAGGAATGTCAAACTTATGATGGACAGCTATTCTCAGCAAGCACTCCTGGCAATACCACTACTGCAGTTCTGTGCTTTTATCTGTATTACCTCAGTAAAGTACCAATTGATAGCCATTAAAAATGGGCATTAATAATTACAAGTAAAGGCCTTACGAAATGTAGACATACCTATCAGAACCACTCCTTGGAATAAATGATACTGTTGAGCTAGTGAAGACAAATTAGTAAACAAGCTTAGTAGATATAGCCACTCTGTCCTTTACGACATGGAATATCTATAGATGAAAGACATATTTAGACCTCAACTTCACAGAAGGAAAACACAAGGAAATTATCATATAAGCAAGCAAATTATACTACTCCAAAAATAATAGTTGTATTAAGATAGGAGAAACCAGTCCCTGAGACTCCTGGAAGATGATTATCTTCTCCCATCCAAAATGAGAAATGGGGCTTATTGAGTATGTGCAAAATCTGACGCAGTTCATCACTTTTATAGAGAACTGTAGTTCACAGCAAGCACGCACTGGATAAAATACACTTTGATGTCAGTAAACTATTTGACTGTATCAAATTATACAGTTCCAAAATTATTTAAGAAACCAATTTTGATGTTGACAGAACACTGTACAAAAAACAAACAAATGAAAATGAGAATCATATACTGAAACTTTGAAAGTACCTCTCAAGGATGCAAGAAATTTTCTTACATATTCTCTTACTTAAAAATCTTAGTTAATGATGCAGAACAGGAGTAAAATGTGTGCTCTTGAAATCCGTGGATGTTACTAAATTTAGTAGTCGCAAGCCCCAGCAAGGACAGAGAAAGTTGAGAAGCAGGCAATTAAAAATAAGGTTCTCCTTGGGAAAGTGCAGTGAAGACATCCAACAGGAAAGTAATCTGAAGGAAATATTCAGTGGGAGCGACAAACTGAGGAGCCAAGAAATTCTTACAAGGTTTGCAGTGTGATCTGGTAGCAAGAAAGATTAATGAAACCTGGGCTGCACATGCAAAAAAAAAACGCCACATCAAGCAAGAGAGATGCAACAGCTAAATATGCCCACTTTGGGTAGCAAGGAACATAGAAAATATAATCACACAAGTCTGAAGTAATAAAATGGATGCAAATGCCACTGGGATGAGACAGGCTTTATTTAGACTAGCATGTGGTAGTACAAGGACACATTTAAAAAGAAAGGAAAACAGGGGTAAGTGTCTGAAGGCCTCCTTCTAACAGCCGTTCTTAAATCCAAGTATTACAGCCAGGTTCACGACAGAGACTTAAATGACCATTTACGAAGAGTTCACTCCCCTAAATGGATTAGTAACAGAAAGCTGCAGATGTGCTTAAGGGTCTGCCACAGAAAATACCATGGGTTATTTCTGCAAACACCTCTGCATGGACCCAGCAAGGTAAGAATATATAAATAGTGCAAAGCAACTCTATATCAGGTCCAAACAGTCTGTATCAGTCTGTATCAGGTCTATATCAGTGAGTCCAGGTAGCTCTCAAGCTGGCTGAAGGTTATGAATTTCCCAGCAAACGATTAGGTAAATATTTATTTTCTTCCAAGCCCAACTTTCATAACAGAACTGTATCGAGGAAGAGGAAGGTAAACCTGCTTTTGTTTGCAAAACACACAAAAAGCAAACATGCAGTGTTAAAATTTGCAATTTTTTGCTTTCTTTTTATTATGAAATTTATCTTAATACAGCATGTACTTCTAGCTATCTTGAACAAAAGCAAAGCTACATGAGTGCAGTAGTTCTGCACCTCCCTCATCACTGAGGCAGAGGATGAAAAAACAACAGGCACAAAGCTCTCTCCTACTACAGTGCCAAGGACCAGCCCTCTCCATGCAAAATCCACATATTTCCCTCCAACACTGATATATATCAATAAACATGAAAGCCAAATAACTGCTCAAAAGAGAAGAATACTACCACAGCATTAGGTACAGGCATGTCACAGGACTTTGTCTACTTAGCTGTAAACTTCATAGAGCAAAAGCTCTGCTTTTCTTTCGTTGTTGTAGCATGCCAAGTTCAGTCAAGTGTTATAAAGGAAAAATGCAATGTAACTGAAAGCCAGACTACGTGAGCTGCTGTGTCTGCTTTGTTTTCCCATTCCTTTCCACAGTGCTTGACCAGCCCAGCCATGTACAGCCAGACTGCCTCCCCACAGAATGGATCACCTCACGAGCATGCATTATTCAGAGAACATTGCAAGTGCATTTAACACTGAGGTTTTAGAGCACACTAACAGTTTAGAACTTTCAAACAACTTTGCCAAGTGACATTTATTGAACATTCCTATTGCAACACAAATGAGGTGGTGCCATCAGTTTGGTGCAGACAACAGGAAAAAGAGAAATGAACATAAGGGTGGCAATGTAGCCAGAAATATTCCAATCTCCACTGAGAATTTGTTTAGATGCTAGTTCTAAATATGTTATTTTGAACTGTGGATTAGACAAAATATTTTAAAGAAATATGTATTCCCCCCTAGCAATGTATCTATTTAAAGACCAATTTGATGCTCTGCAATCACAAAAATTACTTTTTTTTTCCCAACCAAACTTTTTAATAGCTGCAGGTAAGAAATCTGTACAACCCTATTTTGTCATTTCAGGACAAAGGACACTAATTATCTGACACATGGTTTGTCAAGATAGACATAACCATGCATCAACCACACAGATTTCACATGCTGTGTTTTCTCCTGTCCTTTCTGTTCAATCACCACTTGCTCTGACAGATTCTGTCAGGGTGACTGCAACCTCAGTCCTGCTTGGCACACTGAGTTTTTGCCATCACATTTCCCAAGGTTAAACTTCAAGGTTTAAAAACAGATTTGCTCCTCTGAGATGACCTTCAGCAATTGCCCCATTTCTGAGAAATGAATGAAGTGTTCCCAAAACAAAGTAAATTTTAGTAGTAATCTGTGGCTAAAAAGAACCTATGTGACCTGCTTTGGAGACAGAGACTGCTAAAAATACTGCTGGCTGGGCAAGACTTTTGGGTAGACTTCTGGGATCATATGGTGTGAAACTATCAAGTAAGGTAACACAGGAATAAACTGGTTTTAAGGGACCTGACCTACTGTTCACAAAAGCCAACAGGACTCTCTGCACCAACTCAGCAGAAATCAGACTAGATACCAATATTAATCTAAATATTAAAATCTATTACAGCTACACCTACAGATAAAAAGCCTATCAAACAGTCGACACAGTCTGCCAGTCTCCCATGGGAAGGTTATGTCCTCTAACTCATTTCTACTTACATAACTGTCTATAAAGTGCATTTTGCTCATCTCAGAGAGGTGCACAAGATGTTCAGCCTCAGAGGATGCTATGAGAGACCCAAGATCAGCCTTGAAGCCCACCCAGTCACCATGAGCCTCTTACTGAGACACTCAAAGGCTTGGGGGGAGATGCAAGAAACTACAAGAGAGAAAACATTGCCTAGTTCAAACTCCATCCTAGTCTATTAACAGTTAGGGACTGCTCAAAGAAAAAGTGAAGTACACCATTCTGTTCCTTCTTTAAGTGTTTTTGCAAATCCCAATACCTGTATCTAACCCTCTTCTGAACTTCAAAGACTGTCCCTCCATACAAACACCTGCTACAGCCTTCCTGAACACATCACATGAAGCATTTTCATCTCAGTCATCTTGAACTGACCGATTTCAAAGTGTTTCAGATTTCCTCTCTGACAACTCAAGAACAGTCTCCTGACCTAGATTCCCTAAATAATTTATTACATTCTAGACTTATGACCCTTCTGATTTGCCTTTTTTTGATGCAAAAGAGTTCAACTTCTCTTCATGTGAAATCTTCCCAGCCACAGAAGATCACTGTCCACCTTCCTAGCATCTCTTAATTCCTTTTACAAAGCTTCTCCATAAAATTCAAACAGTGCTTTATTATGTACTTACAGAATATTACTGGAGTGTGAGATTTGAAAAACTGTTTCAACTGAAGCATTGTGGCCAATTTAGAGGTATATCAAATGATATTTTTATTACTTTAAAAATTAGTAACATTAAATTACCCCGAGACAGCCTTCTGTATTGATAAGATCCAAAAGCTACCTAGGGAGAAATTTCAGATAGATTAAAATGCTTCAATGGCTTAAGACATTGCTTATATTGTGTCTTGCAACATGTATTTACAAGCATTTCAAGTACTATAAATATTTTGCATCATGTTATGAATAACATGTTTTCCAGGCTAAAATAAAGAAATATACAGTTGGGTAATGTTTCACTTTACACAGTAGTCTTTGCAGCAAATCATTGGCAGCTACAAATAGCCTGGATTGAGCAATACAGGTGGAAAGGGTCAGCCCTGAAAGCCTGTGTGGAGCACTGGGGCTACAAGTCCACAGAGCAGGGAAAGGAGCATAACTGATGGAAAACGAGTGAGTGAGAACGTAACTACCAAGCCAAGGTGCCACATGTGTAGCCCACAATTACTTCCACAAGGCAGGCAACCACACTGCACTCCAGGGGAGAGAGGCAGGACCACCTTGGATTTACCAGCTCTGATTCTGCATGCATGCGCAGGAAGGCATGGTGTAACTGGGACTGGAGCACAACTTCCAATCCTGGTCCTCTTGGAAAGCCCAGGACAAACACATGGTCTGCAAATTTCAGGGACTCCACTCACAGGTAAGCAACCTCTGTTCCCATCTTCATGCAGAAGTCAAACCCATTTGAAATGCAAGTGTCTACGAGCAGTGCAACATGCACACACAGCTCCCAAGGCCCTTGTATTGCAGGAGAATAAAGATTTATCATAGTCCTGCTGAGCATGCCTCATGTCAGGGCACTCTGCGACCAGCTGCCCTTCAGCATCACAAGAAACATCCCTGCACAAAGCACAGGGGGAGAACATCCATCCAACCACAACACCTGGGTTGCTGTTTCCCAATGCAGCCCCTAAGTGCATACCACTGCCCACTGTGAGAGCTGTGGGGTTTCACTGCACTGGAGCTCTATGCCACCAGGACAGCCAGCCTTGAGGTTCACCCACAGGGTCTGGTTACCTGGGCAAGCACAGCCCTCGTGAACACCAAGCAGCTTCTCCTCTGAAACAGGTGGTGCACAAAGAACAGGTTGATCAGACTGCTCCAACAAAAATCAGGCCTGGCCTGGAGGAAAGAGAGGTCTAGAACAACTCCTAATCTGGAAAAAAGACTGACACTTCTGTCGGTGCAGACCTCTCTCAGGCTCAAAGCTAAGGAGTTTGCTGCTTGAGGCCAGACTCTCCATGGGGTAACCCAGAGCACAACACTCCAGAGACACTGCGTGACTGAAGTCACGCCCTACCAGCACAAATGGGGAACGCCTTTAACCATACCCAGAAGGAACTGAGGACAACAGGGGGAACAGAGACCCACACAAGAGTCCTGGCAGGCTGATAACCACCGCCGGGCAAGCTGTCACCAAGCTCAAGGAAATGCCAGTTTCTTCCGTGCACTCCAGGAAAAAAAGGACTGAAGACCGTTAAACATGTCTGGAAAGCATCCAGAACACCACAACGATCCTGAAAGAACAAAGATCTCATCAGATCTCTGTTCAAATCTGCCCTCAATAAAGTGCAGTTAAAGGCTTGGATGTAATTGTTATTTCTGGCAGTGCACCAAGGAGTAAAATAAAGAAGGCTATCAGGCAACGTGGAAGAAATGACCATATTGCGAATCACTCACCACAAACCAGTTCCCTGGATGATGAAACAAGCCAATAAAAATCTCAGCCAAAAATCAAGTTGAGGACCCATAACTGATGCCTAAACACACCACGACTCCAGGCCATATCCCCTGCAAAAAGTAAATCCACACAGGGGGGCTATGGGAGGACTTTAGGGAGCAATTTTCCCTCAAAATAAACAGTTGTCAAAGTCATAGTACAACCCACTCCCTTCACTAAATAGTTTAAATTTTGGAAAGCTTTTGTGACTATGACCAAAATAATTCAAAAAAGATGTGCATCAAGATGTTTTTATTTTCCACCTCTCTAAACACATTTCCATTTATGTAGCCTGTTTTACCTACGTTGATATCCACAATCCTAACACATACACTCCAAGAGCTGAACAAAATGGGCTACTTTTCTACAGACATTATCTATCACTGCTCCTGCCTATATTCATACTGATGTTTTCAAAACCCAATTTATGTATATTTCTCCCATAATAGAACATCTTCCTTCATGAACTACGTATTAATGGAATTAATATCTGAAGAAGAAATTAGATTAAGATTTCAAGCAACATTTTAGTAAAGATTTTAAAAGCTAGGCCACCAGAAAAAAAAAAGGAGTTGAGGAAAATAAGTGAATTATTTAATAGTATCACCCCAGAAGGAGCTTTACTGCATAACCGTACTGAATAGGGAAGCTATTAATGATCTTCAGCTAGTTAGACACACCGAATTAGCACTGCTTTAAAACTGAATTGTAAAGCTTTCTGAAAAATACAAAATCTAAGTTTGTGAGAATCTAAAACACTACAGAACTGCTGGAAAGTAGGCCACAGATATGCCTATTTACACAGCCTTGCAAAAGCAGGAAAATTTCCTAGTCCTGTATAAAGTGCTGTTGACCTGCCCATACTGAAATGATAATGGAAAAAAAAGTCTACATGACATTTTCCTGGCCTGTCCATGAAAGAAAAATTATTTTGACATGTAGCACTAGATAGAAGCAGTGGAGCAAATCTCTTTTGGAATAAGTAATGTAGAAAGATCTAACTAGAAAGATGAAGATATTTGCAGAATCGTGGGACGTTATTAATATTGTAATATATTTTTTTAAAGTAAACACATTTTTTCCAATTATTTCAGGTGTTAGTTCTCTTAGAATAATTCTAACACAAATCTTTATCCTCCACTGTTATTGCTCACAGGTGACACTGTGACATTCACAAGGTAACTCCCTTCAACTAAAAGCAGATGTCTTGTTTTCCATACTGGCCTTTTTTTGCTTCTTATTCAATAAAAATAAAAGGTCCTGAAGACCACAGCTTCTCACACCATTTTGAGGGGTTCTGATGTCACAAGGAGAACACATAAGGAATGATGCTTCCATTTTTAAAACAAATGGGCATATTTGCAAACACCGCTCTTTTGCATGCACTAATAACATGTTAAGACCTTGATCAGCATTTTGTACACAAAAGCACTCATTTCAACAGAACAAATCTACTCTCACAGAAAACAATCTACTCTCACAGAAGCAGAAAAACTAGCAGCTTTGTGCTATTCCCTGGGCAAAGAATATCTCCATGCTGTCACCCACAGACACTAAGGAAGAAACTCTGCTCCAGACCTAATTGCCACCACCTTCCCTTTCTCAAGCTGCTTTTGGAAAACACTTCCTCAGTGCAAAAGTGAATAAATAACTTCTGCCCACCTGCACATTTTGGAGCCGTCTTCACTCCAGAGCACACCAAGGTTACAGGGGCAGGTCATGATCCCAGTGACATGTTTTGGAGAGCAAGGAGCATCACAGTCTGTACCACATTGTGGGAGGGAGCTGCACACTTCCGTCAGCAGCAGTCTGGTTTTTCAAGGGAGGTTACCACCAGTGCAAAAAGGACTGCTCATGCCTGTTCGGGCACTACTGCCATTTGCCAATGCTGCTATGGAGCCCTACTTGAGCACCGTTTGTGATCTACTTAAGCTTGCTGAAAACTCAAAGGACTGCAACAGTGTTTGATAGTTTTCTTTTGTATTACCGACCTGTAGCCTTCCATAAGCTAACTTTAACAATCACCAAAGTCAGCATAAGCATGGGAAGACTACACAGCTGGGAGATGGGTAGGCTGTGCCCCAAGACATCCAAATTATCTCATGGTTTGCTAGTGGTAAAAAAAGGGAATGCCTCACTGCCTGCCTTCTCTGGGGCTGTGCAGTGACTTCCCCTTGGGCATTCACAGCACCTCCCACCTGCTTTAATCCACTAACCAGAGGAAAGCTATCCAGCTCTTCCCTTTCCCCCTCAAGTTAATTTTTTGCTGCTTCTGTGAAATCACCCAACACCAAAATAGCGTAAGGTAAGCCACAGCAACTAGGAATGGGAAAGCAGCAATTCCCCCTTCCTGCATTCAGCTTTTGTCAGCTGCAGCTTTTCTATTTGTTGTTGTTGCTCAAGAAAATAAGTTCCATGGAAAAGGCTTTACTGAAGAGGACCTGCCCTGCATTAAGCAAACTGAAGACACAAAGTTCAGGGAGTTCATGGCAAAGCATAGGACACAAATATAAACACAGATGTGCTGAGCCACACCAAAGGTCCTGCTAGCCTCAAACCCTCTCTCCAGCAGAGCCTCTACACACAGGGCTAGAGAAGAGCAAGAATAGGTTGAGCACATCTGCACTTTTCCCCAAAGTACCACTGTAGCCTTCAATACTTTCACTGGTAGGGATTTTCTTAGACTGGCATTTGTCCACCGAGTAGTCCCCAGAAAACCTCTCTGAGTTCTACAGGTTTACCTGCCTGAAGAATATACAGAATGTTCTAGCTGCTTGAAAAATGACTGCCTCCTGCCAGGGTCTGAAGCTAACTCCTTCAAAGGTTGCTTGACTTTCCCTTACATTTACACTGAGAGATTAAATAACAAAACCCTCTTCAACCTACTCACTTTCACCGATCTCTGTCACATCCTTCTTCAACCACACCTTTTCCGAGCCATTTGTCAGATGGAAGCCATTCCAGGACACTAATGACTACACTGCTTTTTTCCACAGTTCTTCCAGCTGTTCTATATTCTCCTTGAGGTGAAAGGGAGATGAAACAGTATCTAACACATGGACAAACCATGGATTTAGACATGGTATAATAATGGTTTGTATCCTATTCTTTACTCATTTCTTAGCATTTCACAAAATTTTATATGCTTTTTTAAATCACTACTAAGCACAGAGCTGGTGGTTGGACAAGACTGCTTTTAAGATCCCCCTCCCAGTGGTGACAGTTTACCTGGAGTCCATCACTTCATACAAAAAGTTCAGTCAGTTCCCTACTACCAGTGCAAATCATCTCACATTTATCTGCACTGAAGACAACACATACTATGAAGCAGTAGCAGGAACCTAGAGAACATGTCACAAATTATTTGAGTTAAAATCTCCAAGTTACAAGAATCACTGAAAATGAGACAGCAATAATAAGCAGCCTACTACTTGGGACAAAAAGCTGCTGAAGCACTCAACTACAGAGCGTGTAGGACAGAGCAGTCCTACAAATGGGACTACACACGTAACAAGGAGTTCCTTCGGGCTTTGATCTTTCAGTTATTTGAAACCACACAAAAGTTGAATGAAAAAGGTACAAGATCCCAAAGGAATCGGATTCCCTGCTTCTCTGCAGAAAGCTTCTTAAATTCCCCTTTTATGACCACCTTCACCAAAATAAATAAATCGCTTCTGAGTAAAAAAACGTAAACCAAGGCATTTCCACACAATTCCTTTCATGTCTTTCCACCGCCTCATCTAGAGTCACATGCTGTCCTGACCTTTCCAGATTCTCCTCTCTGCCTCACCACACTTATTCAGACTATCAAATTCATTTAGTGAAACCATCCTATCCTTTCACACTTGACTCTTTTCACAGACAAGCAGTTCATTTTCATGCAGACCCACTTTTAACTTCAAAAGGTTGCTTTGTATTTCAGCTTCTGATGTCCCTTGTTTAAAACACTTTCAAATAAGGATCTGAAAAGCGTTGTAGCTGGGAACTCTCGGCCACGACTCCATCCCTCCTCGAAAATGAAAAAAAAATCCACTATTAAACAAAGTGAGAGGCCACACATCCACCCAGGATTTCTCTAACTTGTCAGTAGCTCTCATAGCTCAGCCATGCACATCCAAGGTCACAGCCAGTGGCTCAGAAAACTGATGTGGGTCTGGATCAGTCTTCTAGAGTTACCTTAAACCTCTTGTGAAGTCATTTGTTTCCACTTATCCATAACTGCTCAGAACAAGACGAACCCTCTGAGAAGGTCTTGCAGTGTGAGAAGGCAGTGACAACCTGACAAACACCCAGTGCTGTCCCCTCCAGCAGATACACACCCAGCCAAGGCGAGAACACAAACCCCTACCACACCATTAACCAAGAAAGCCACCCTGCAATCACATCTGCTCCTCTTGTCAGCACACACGGAAAACAGCACTGCAAAACTGAGCCGTGCAAGTTATTTCATACCACACCAAATGATTTTGCTCTCCTTTCTGTCTGATGGCTCAGACAACTGCACTGCCCCAGGTGGGCAGGGAACAACACCGAGCTGCCCTCCCCTAACAGCAGCACCCAACACCCTGGGCGCAGCTGATACCAGCCATGAACCCTCTGGTCCATAAAAAGCACTTCCTACCCATTCTGAGACGCTTCAGCAATCATGCAAAAACAATTTAATTAACAAGATTATATGTAAACTCATAAAGCAATTAGGTGAAAAGATACAGGAGAAATTTTGCCAAACTCACCTCTTTTAAACACATCTGGAAACTACGTTTGTGTCGGAGCAAACTACCATAAAAACCAAGGTACTAGCCTACTAATCAAAACATTTTTCACTTTGAGACCAGAAATACAGGAGAATACTTGTTCATAGCTCATTTCAGAACCCTTTTCAATTTTAAGTATTTGCAACTGAGTAATTTTAGGTGAGAAAACCATACTGAAAAGAGTAGTACATTACACTGCATTTCTCATTAATTTTCCTGTGAAACATCTGAGCCACCAAAAATCTGACTTTTAAGTTAATTATGCACAATTTGGACACTCCAGAGTCAGGAATTCAGAGCTGAATCCTGTCTAGTCTCTCACAAAACCTTTATAATAAAAACACATTATAATCACGCTCTTTTCTTGCCAGAATAGACAAAAAGGCATAATCATAATTTTTAAAACCACATTTGAATCCCAAGAGGGTTTATTTGGGTTTTTTGTATGAGGTTGTTCTCCCATAAAACTTGCTAGATATATTTCTATCAGAACAGCTTCAGCAATGCATCCAGAAATGCAGCAAGTTAAAGATGCAGCAGCTGTTTCCTCCTTACTTTCCTAAGATTTTAAGAAATACAGGAATTTTAGGTAATTTTAATACAGAAAATTAACACTGATTTTTAGAAAAAGGCCAAGACTAAGTGCTTCAGCATCACCATCTGCTCCCCTACCCTTGAATCTAAATGGAAATACAACAATTAAAAGCGCCACTGGTTTTACATAAATTTTACTTTCTTACAGTAGACACTGCATCAAAACCACGGCAGTTAAGAAGTCAAACAATTTTCCAGCTGGCTGCAACATCCACTGAAAAAAAAAAAAAAAAAAAAAAACNAAAAAAACAGTTCACGATAAAATCCTTTCCTTTTTATTAAAATACCGGTCAAGCTCCTGACAAGGAGACAAGTTAGTTTTTAAACCATTAGTATATGCTTGCATAAAACTAAAAATGGTCCCATAGAAGGAAATTTGGATAACCATGATACAGCTCTTCTAGCACAATACTTCCTTTTGATTTTTTTGAGAAGTTATTAAAATTGGACCATCTCAGCTTGCTGCAATTTCACTTATTCATTATAACAATATACAGTTAATGCAGAAGATCAGACTAGGTTTTGACAAGTCTTTTACACTTCTCAGGGCAGCAGTGCTATTTCTGCTTAGGTTAGTAACTTCATCTACCAGCTAACCTTTACAGTGTTGACAATCCACAATTAACAATTTTCTCCCTTGCCTCTGACTCCCTTCCCACTGCAGATGATGCTTGTTGCAGTGACACACATGCCCAGGTCCTCCTGCCAGCCTGGTTCACCAACACCCCCAAAAGCCCTCGCCGTGCCCCCACACATGGCTCCCTTTCAAGATCACGCAAGACTTGGCAACAGCAGCGAAACAGAGCAGACTCCAAAGAGAGGAGGCCATCACCTAATGAAACATGACTAACAGGACTGCTGACTGTCCAAATATTTAACTGCTCTGGAACACTGTGGGTCAGATGGGTTAATCAAATAAACTTGCGTATCCGGAGGGATTGCCCATTATTTGTGTTTTCTTTAAGTCCTTACCTGACTTGAGGCTCCGAAAAACTACCAAGCTCTGAGCAGTTATGAATATTTGCATATAAAACCCAACCAAGCAAACGCCACAGGTCTGCATCATGAGCTGAAAACACAGAAAAGTTCTTCCAAAAAAATAGTTTTGCTGAGTAACGTGACAACTCTTCAGCACACCAAAGCAGCACATGCTGGTGGGAACTGACAACACCTACACCAGGTCCCTGGAAATATAACCCATGTCACAGAACACAACCACACTCCAAGTGGGAATCTAACACATGCTGTCTTTCCCAGACTTCACTATTAAAAATTAGCAGAACAAGAAAACACCAATACAGATGGACAAAGCAGATGCAAAGTGTTTTCAATGTATGACAATGCAAAAGAAAATAAATCTTGGATTAAAATATAGCTTAGCTTCACCAATTTCTAATAGCATTTGTCTCCATTCAACAAGAATTTATGCACCATTTCAACCTGATAAGAATTTAATTCTAGGTAATAAAGCTTTACAAATTGAATTCAAAGGGAAAAAAAAAAAAACAGCGTTTCCCAATTATTTCCAGAGCTTCACAACTACAGACTTCAAGTAAAGGAACAGGAAAACTGTCACTATAAAAGAAGAGATGACATGTGACCTCTGGATACAGTTGCACTAGCAAACAGCTATAATAAAAATCAATATTAATTCCACACACTTCTGTTTTGAAAATAAAGCAATGAAATTCCCTCACGCCCACCTGCCAAAGGGACACAACTCAGACCAACTTAGTCAAAGAGGATTTTTAAAGTGTTTCTACAGGCATGTAATGGATTCCAAGACTGAACACGCACAGAATGTTCAGTGAACCAAATAATTTTTAATAGATTCCTCAGGGGAGTTTATCTTATATTTTTAAATCACTCTGAGACCCTGGAATGACAACCTGATTCAGAGGCAAAGAAAGGCAAGTGTTCATGGGGTGGGGTATTGTGTTTCTTCTGGGCTTTTCTGGACGAGTAAGTCGTGTCTGTTGTGTGTATTTGCTATGCACTTTAGAAATATCTTTATTTCCACAAACCTTAAACTTTTTAAATTGCTCTTGAAAGTGTACACTGAGCAGTTAAAAGTTCCTCCTGCAGAAGTACTACACAGCAAATAGATTGATCTAACAAAAAGCTGGGAGGAGCTTAAAGTTGGAATAGGGCAGTTTTCCTCCTTCAGCCACAGTTCCAAGGAGGTAGGAGACAGAGAGCGTTAACAAAATCATCAGACCTAGATTTTAAATCCAAATGTAGCATAAATTAGATCAGTTTGCAGACTTCAAATTTACCACCCTCTCCCCTGGCCCCCACAAACTAATGCCCACCTTAATAGCAAGGCCCCTACAACATGAGGGCAGATTCAGCACGAGAAGCAACCATCTCTTGAAAGAGGAAATTTTTCCAGCTGTATGATTCAGTACGCAGGAAAACAAGACAAGGAGCCTCGAGCACTGCCGTTGTTAGCGTGATTTGAGCAGGATTAGGCAAAGCACGATGGAGGAAAAGCCTCAGACAATGAGTCCTTTCATACATCAGAAACAAAAACTACCATTAATCACACCCGCAATTCAGTTTCTTCCACTAATTCCTAATCAGACATCAACAAATAAAGCAAAACACTTATTCTTGGTTTAATTCTATGAAATAAACACAAATGAAAGGAAGTGATCAGCCTGTGCTGTAAAAATGCCGTCGCCTCTCCTCCTCCTGACGAACAGGGAGAGCTGAGACATGCACGAATGGTTGGGAAAGGAACTCTTCCATAAAACCCATCCACAGAGAAGTCCAGAGCAAGAGATTTAGAGGAGTGCTGCATTAACAAGCACAGGAAACTTCAAAACCAAGAGATGAACTCAGTCGAAACCCTCCTCCGCACAAAAAAGACCTTGAACCACAGTCATTAGAAAAAACATCTGGTGCGCCACTTTGATTTTCAACGTTAGTCATTGGACAGAAACAAAGCATCTTCTTTTCTTCTCAAAGCAGCAAATAATTGCAAATCCACTTCTACATATAACCTATCATTTATCACCTCATCGGTGGCTGCTTGAGCCTAACAGAATTAAACACTCAAGTCAGGCATTTCTGTTTAAAGCAATAATTACATTGTTACTAGAATATACAATAAAATACAAACAAATCTCTCTGGCAATATTTTTATGCATTCTCACTGAACTATCACTAGACTGGAAACAGGCAACATTATAATTAAAAAAAAAAAGGCAAAAAACCCCACCACCAAAAAACCCACTTTCACCGAAGTGTAACTACTTCTAATTTACAACTTCACCCACGGGCAAAAATACATAAATGATTAGCATTATAGTGTTTATTTTAATTACACTGTGCAACAAAAATCTAAGAGTCTGATAGCTCCCTTCAGATATGAAGAAAGCCATTATTTCAGAGCTCATACTTCATTTATAACCTACACAGTAATGTCAGCCCATCCTATCACCAAGATGCCAAAACCAGAACGTCTGCATTTCTCATAATGTCTAAAATCAACACACAATAGTTAACAGCTCAAAGAAAAAAATGGAAAAGAAAAAAACTGAAAGGCAAAACAGGAGGTCAGACAATCCCTTACCTAATCCTTGTATACAAGGATTAAGAGCATCAAAAATTCACTGGTCTTCAAAGCACAACTCTTCAAAGTTTAATAGGGAAAAGAATACATCTCTTTAATTCAAACTTACATTTACAAATGCTTTCCAGCAATGTAACTGCTGTGCAATGTATTCTTTAACACTGTACAACTCATGGTGCCTGCCTGCCCTGAACACCCAATGATTTAAGCAAACAAAATACAATCCATGATTTCTAGTGTGTCAAACATGTTTTTCGTTGCTGCAGTCAAGTGGCTCATCCCAGCCACACTGTGCAAGTCATTTTAAAACAAATGTCTGCCCATCTATCTTGACTGTTCTGGCCAATGAAGAAGCCTTTGATCACTCTTCAGTAAAATACTGCTGTGTCCTAAAGGATGCCCAGCTTTCTGACAGCAGGATGGGGGATCACTAGAAGAGCATGACATCCAGCTGCCATGTAACCCTTCAGAACTCTTCCTTTTTATAATTAATTATGCTCCTTATTCCTTCCACAGGCATAACAAAGAGATTGGCACAGAGGTAAGTATAGCAGCACACTTTATTATTATCACCTTGTTTACAAAGAAAAAGCTTCAGGTGAGAACCAGGGTAGGAGCCGAGGACAATTACCAGCAGTAAAAGCCTGCTCCTGGAGACCTGCTGGAGTTTTATCGTGGAGGCACAGGCGTTGCACTTCCATGCCTTTCTCCTGTGGGCAGGTGAGAGGTGCCCCTGGCCATCACGGCCTCGGCCGCAGAGCTGGCCAGCTAGAGAAGTCAGCGGTGAAGAAAGCAAAGCAAAGCGCGATGCTCGCTGTCAGGAGGCAGACATCTCGCTCTGCTACGGACGGCACCTGCCCACTCCAACGTGGGGGCTGCAAGAGCCCACGCTCGCTTCAATCTCATCCAAAATCCAGCTACAAATAACAGAGTTACACTTTGCACCAATCCAAAAAAAGCTCCTCAAATCACGGCCATGCTACAGGAACCTGCAAGCTTTTCCTGTCTTGACCTGTCTGAGTGAAGAAGTAGAATCTGGCACATACTGACCTGTGCTAAAATGAACCCCCTGCAATGGGACAGATTTCAGGAAATTTGGCTAATGGATGGCTTACTCTAAAATACCTTTTTTTGAGCCAGAAGACCTCAAAGAAGTACTTTTCAGAGAAAAAGCAAACCAACAAGAGCTGTTAGCCACAGACTCCATCTCACAAGTATAATGGAGACAAACTTTCCTTCAAAAGTTTATAATCCTTCCTTTGTGTCAAGAGGTGGAATTAAAGCAGGAACACTAAAATCTGCTTGTCTCCCCAAGTGTAATTCTTCAGTTCTGAATTTTATTAACTGGAAGCTACCCATGAACAAGGCTATAATGAGGAGACAGCATCTAAAATGCATGTTCAAAAATGCATGCTTCATCCTCAGGTTAAGTACAAGTTTACAAGTCCTCTTTTTCACCACATAACATAGCAGTTAGAATACATAAAACTGTAAAGGAATTTTGGTGGTGCCCAAGAAGACTATCAACAAAACCACTGAGAATATATATTACAAAATTATTTCCACACCTTCTAGTTCATAGGTTTAAGAGGCCAATTTTCTTCGTCTATGGTAATTTTGTTTCATATTTCACTGAACTTTGACATGATAAATGTATTATTGGATTTTGCATGCATCTTCTAGTCAATTTGTTTAATCTTGCAAATTCTGTAGTAGAAGTAGTTAAAATACAACAGAGAGTACATTCATAAATTACAGATTTTTCCTTAAGGTAAGAGAATTATTATTGATTTTGCAACAACTAAACCTTTGATCAAATTTGGTGAAACAAATGTTACTTAAGATATAAACAAACATAACTCCTCTGCATTTGAAGAAAACAGTACTCTATAAAAAGGCAACAATGCCATACAAAAAACAAGTTCACCTTTTCCTCCTTTCTTCCCATCTTTCAAGTATGTAACACCTCAACAAATTCTCAACACACTGTGTCCAAGAGGATCCTCTTTGCCACTTCTATAGTTATCCTTCAAGACAAAAGATCAGATGCATAATATCTGCCAGATAAAATGTATTTTTAAATATATAACCTAAGATCTAAATACTAGACTAGTATTTTTCATACTTCTCAGACCTACTTTACCTTTCCAATTAATTAACCTATTAAAATACATCTAAGTTGGTGCAGAAAATCTAACCTGTTGATATAAAAATTACCAAAACTCCTCCAGAAAAAATATGCACATCATCCCTTTTCTTCACCTACTCACAAAACCCTCTAGAAAAATAATGGCTTTTCTAAAATGCTCTAAGATCTAATTTTGTGAGGAAATCTAACTGAAGAATCAAGTGCCATCCCATGAATAACTTCCTGTTCCTAAGAGAGGAGATATTAAGAAGCTCAAGTGCCTGGCTGCCTTCGGCAACAAGGATGACACATGAGAGAAGAATCCATACACAGGAGGGGTACAAAAGCAACCACGCTCTGTGGATCTCATAAAATAGAACAGATGTTATTCGCTGTATACACACATGCAATTCAGTGTTAAACACAACACTTATAGCAGGAAGAAAAAAAACCCATCAAAAATAAGGTGGAGAGGACTATGAAGCCAACAGATAATTCCTCATCACGGTCAAGCATATGCATGCTTTGTTTGGCTTCAAGTGATGATGGGATTTCCAGCACTGCTTTTGAGAGAACAATGCCTCATGCCTGGCCTTCACGTTTTTTCTGTTGTATTTCATCTGACAACTCCAAACTATAAACTTCTTGTGCCAATCTAAATAATTCCTCTCTTTCTCAGTAAGGTTGGAATAAAGTATTAACCCACTTGCCAGCTGCAGCTGAAATTTTGTGCCAAGAAATAAATGTCTTTTGGACAGGTTGTAAACTGGAAGCTTCTATGCCTGCTGAAGGACAAGAATAAGAATGGGACCATACTATTCCTTCCCAGATTAATGGTGTTGCTGTATTTCAGCTACACAGTGAATTGCACTTAATGAAAGCATCCAAACAGAGCTTCCTCCTAGTACCAAGCCCAGATATTAGGATGTGCTTTTGTCAATTTTGGGCTCAACCAGGCTTTTGATATACATTGCTTGCATCCTCTGCTCCAAAACCCCTAACTTATCTTTGTATTTAAGAATAAAAAGAAGACCTGTTTCACCCCTTTTTTCCAGTAAGGTAGAAGTGTATACACTATGTGTGCACACTGACACAAGTGCTCTGCCTTCCCTTCCCTGGCCTTCTTTCAGTCTGGGGAGATTTCAACCTTCCTACAGACAGCAAACACTTGCAGGCACTGGTTACTACAGCTCTCATGATAGACGTAAGGTGAAGACTAAGGACACGCATTACATCTTTTCTGCTGCCCAGGAAGATGATGATTAACAGAGAGCAGAAGGGATAAGCTTTATGGTAGAATGGCTAATCTAGAAATGAATAGAAGAGGCTGTCAATAGTTTAAAGTCTTCCACCTCTGGCTGGGTCAATACCGGGTTTCTCTTCCTCCTAGTGTTAGACGGTTACTGGGTTCCTTAGTTTTGCAGGCTAGGATTCCCCACAGGTGTTTCACCAGGCACTTCAGCATCCACAGACACAGGTGAAACACACAATGTAAAAGCACCAGAGCCCACTACCTTCACTCAACTATCTATCTTCCCTGTCTTCCTCACAGCTCGCAAGAGGCTTCCCAGTTGTAGGATGTTACTGCCTATTTACATGTCCTAGGTGTTTGGGTTTTGTTTTTGTGGTTTTTCTTTTTTTTTTGGGGTGGGGGGCTCTCCAAAATTCTGTGAAGCTTCTCATAATAAATCACAATATCAAAGGCATGAATAAAATGCGTGCTGTAGCAGTGGAAAATAGCCTTTTCGTCTTTAACCTACGATCATGAGCCCTCTTCCCATGCTGACCATCATCCTGTTTTCATTTTTGGCAGTGACCTGAATTTTATATTGACAAAAACATTGCCAAAATGCCAGTTATAAAACTCAACTAATATGAATATGTAAAGGTGAACATATATACTGCTAAATAAAACAAGTACTCTCTCCTATTGAAAACAAAAATAAAATGTTAGTAAATGCACATAAACAAATTATGATGAGGTACATAAAAAGAAACATACAGCTCAAAACATGCACCAATACTGTGAACTTGGCTTTAATATGAGTAGTTATGTCTATCATCTTTACAAATAGAGCCAAGCAGCACTTGTTCCCTTTGCTCATTAAAGCTCCACAACTGGTGCCTCCTATATGCCCACATGCACCATTTCATTAAGCTCACTTGACATTAGATGAAGAAAGACTACAAGAAAATTGCATATTCCCTGCCTAAAGTAAACTTGTCATTTAAACCTTGTGTATAGATAGAATTTGATATAGCACTGGCATAGTGAGTCATTCGTCAGTTTTAGAGTTTGTACGACAGTATTCTTACATATGTTTTGCAATACTTTCCAGTTCGCTACCACTCCATGTAATTACAAGTTTTTACTGGAAAGGAAGCATACATTTTGGGTTTGAACACTGTACTAAGAACTGTAGAAACAAAGCTCACTTTTAGGGTCAGATTTTCAGCAAAATTAAATCCACATAAGGAGCCCTCACAGACCATATGAAAGATGAAAGTCAAGGCATTGCTTTTAAAGGAGAGCATCAAAAATATTTCTCAATGAATTACTCCAAACATAAACATAAGCAATACTCTGTCAGTTTTCTTCAAAAGCGGTTTCTTAGCTACGTAAAACTGCATTCATTCAAAACACTATATAAAACAGCCAGTAGCTACAATAAGTGCTTTACTTGAAAATAATAGGTAATTTTACATCCTTCTGTATTGAGGCAAGATAATAAAAATTTTCCCTACTGTATTACCTTCACCTTTTAAGTTGCAAAACAGGCATGAGTAACTTAATTCTCAACTCTGGATTCTAAGAGGCACAAAAAGACCACTGAAACAGAAAGGTTTGTCCTCACTAATGCTACTAACAAGATCAACTCAGACTCTCATCTGGCAGCATCCAGCTCACTCCAACATTTTACAAGAAAGTTTGCTGTTCTTCAAAAGGCATTAAGTCTCAACTTTAATTTGCACACAGACACAGGTTTACTACTTGGGCAGACCTCTTCAGTCAATCTCTTAAAGCTGGTTATTATTAGTATTCCTTTCCACTATCTAAATTCACATCAAATGAATATACTGAATTGTACGTCTCCTGCTATCTGATAAAAAAGCTCAAGAGAAAAAGTACCTTTTGCAACAATTAGAGTTACCTGGTTAAGATCCAAGAACAGGCAGCAACAACTCTAGATTTTTTTCCTCCCAGCTGCATATACTATGACCTACAAGAAACATTTTCTGCTTAAAAGTAATGCTTAAACTGAGATCTATGGCTGAACATTATCACAAGGATTGCACTTACTTGACAGTCTGCTATTAGCCAACTCCATTATCGCTATTTGGAGTTTTTAAATGTACAGATTCAGAAGTAACTGTACAAAGCCTCCATTACAAGTGGATTTATGGAAAGCCACAGCAATAATCATCCTCATTAAGCATATCTTCCCATAGCCTTGCATTATGTGGACACAAAGAAGAAAACATTTCTTCTCCGTTACCCACAAGCTTAGATCTTTCTCCTTATAATCACAAGACTTGACTGTCTTCTCTGCCTTAGCCAATGACAATTATCTCATATTCCCAAAAGCAGGACTTAGTTTAAAAAACTAAAATTAAGAATACCTGCACACCTCTCAACCCACAACGAATATACAATGTAGGACGGCTTCTACTTTGATTTTCCAGAAACAGACATCTTCACTTGGCAACATGTATGAGAATAAAATGTTGACTGTGGCTTCTAGGATTTTGCCAATGGCCCCAACCATTATGCATCCAAGTCATATTCATGGACACACACATACAAAGAAAAGGGCTGAGGGCAATATTTGTAACTAAGCTGAATATAAAAAAAATATCTCTTGATGTGAAGTGGTGCGCTAACTCTTTGGCCATAAACTGCTTTAACCCCTTCAAATGTGTGGTCATGCTGCATCTGATTTCAAACACCCAGGATGCACATCAGTGACGTAGGCTAAGAAACTTGCTCATTAACATGGTAGGTTAAAGGCAGAAACCAAGAACTCATATAATCCAACACTGTCCCCCACCACATATTCAGATCACCAACTGGCCCTTTTGCCGTTCAGGTTTTAAGTTTTGCTTTCGAAGTTCAGATTGCTGATCGTGCACTTCACCATACGGATATCTATTACTCCTGTGTCCTCAGCTCCACATCAAACCACCACAGCAGAAATAATAAAATCAGGATTAAAGTACACTTGCTCTGTCCATAAAACCAACCTCATGAACCACGCATTTCCTGCATTATCATAATGAATGCAATGGACTTTATTTAAAAAGCTGCTTTCAAAGCCAAACTGGCAGTCTTGGAGCAATCACCCAGTAACCAGACACATAGATAAGTCATTTGCGGCACAAGACCTTAGTAATCTCAAATTAAATTTGTTATTTCCCTAACATTTACCTTGAAAAATGAACATAGGTGGTTATACAAGCAGCATAAGGAAACTCTATTTGCTCACTGTCCCTGCACAAGTTAGCTGCCTTCAGAGATCCCTAAACCAGCTAATGTTCAACTGAAGCTTAGACTATCCAGTTATCTTTTCCCCAAATCACTTTTTATAGCTCAGTTCCAAACTTGACAAGGGAATATCGTATTTGATACTGGCAATACAGTTTCATTTGGTTGCATATGAAATAAACACAAAACTCCAAAACGCCTTAAAACAGCTGCCCCAGTCAGTCTCCTGGAAACAGCGCACATCTTTCCCACGCAAGAGGTCTGCGGGAAGAGATTTTTCTTTAACAGCGCGGAAATACTTTCTTTCACTGAATTTAATTTACGCCAGGTATTTGAACTGCTTGAAGTTGGGTCTCAACAGTTTCTGGGTGCAGAAACCCCCGGGAAGGGAAGCGCTCCCGCCCACTCCAGGCTTCTCCTGCAGGCTCAGCTCCCGCTCGCCCCGGGCTGCCCGCGGGGGTCCCGCTGCGCCCCCGGCACCGCCGGGCGGCCGGGCCAACAGGTTGCGGGGGCGGCTGCGGGGCAGGAGCTGGCCCCGGGGAGGCGGCAGCAGCGCTCCCCCGGGAGGGAGGGCGGGGGAGAAGGGGCTGGACCCGCACCCGCCCCGGTCGGGGGGCTGGCACCCCGGCGGCGCTCCTGCCCGCTCCCGCCGGGGGCTCTT
>WBMV01000695.1:948269-1102236 GCA_013396655.1 Campylorhamphus procurvoides | reverse complement strand
CCCTGCCCGGCGCCCCCTGCCCCGCCCGGGCCCCCCGCCCGTCAGCCCGGGCCGCGGTGGGGTGCGGGTCGGGCCCGAGGTGCTCCGGGGTGTGTGCGAGGAGAGGCGGTCGGTCCGGGGGCAGAGCGGAGCCCCCGCCCTTGCCCGCGGGTCCGTGTCCCGTGCCCGGAGCTGGGACCTGTTGCGGGCTGGGCTGGCTCGGCCGTGGCGGGGCGGCTCCAGCTGCTCGCTCAGTCCGGCCAGCCCTTCCTGCGCCCCCCGCCCCGGGGCCTGAGCTGAGACACGGAGAAACTGAAGGGGCGGGTTCTGCGGCCTTTTCGGGCGGTGGAAGGGTTAAGTCAGCCGGTCACCTGCCCCGGTGTGTTGGTGCTCTCTGGCTTCTTGCCCAACCCTTCGCAGGAGCTGGGGTTGCGTCAGCACCGCCGTGCTCGGCGCTCTCGGCTTCCTGCCGCTCCCCTCTGCACCGCGCTCCGGTCACTTCGGCATTTCCCACGGCATGTTTTTCCCCCTCTGTGTTCTCCAGGATCTCTCCTCGTGTAGGGTAATTGCGTTCCTTTGAGGATCTTTTGCCATCTTCTTCAGCCGAGGTGCTGGTACGAGCCAAATAGTTTGCAAGAGGCATTGTTGCCTCAAGCACTCTTAGGAGCTCTGGACTTCACGCTCGTGAGTGGGATGCCCGGTTCCTCGTGCATCACTTGCCTCTGCCCTAAACTGAACACCTGAAGCCAGTCTCACAGCCCTGCCACATGGCAGGAAGCTCTGGCACTAAAGTCCTTTGGTTCTGGGGGTATTCTCTTTCCTACTCATCATCCAAATATTGCTGCAAAACAGCCTTTCTGTGCATTACACAGTGAGGCCATGGAGCTTAGAGTAAGTGGTGCTGGCTGAGTGCCATGCAGCACTGCCAAAGTGCCCATGGGCTCCGCTCTCTGTGTTAAAATTTGGATCTGCTTCAGGATGCTCCAGAGCGCAAGACTGTGGGGTAGCCAGGAGATCCCTACTCCAGAGAAGGGATTCACAGACCCACCAGGGCACCGGCTCACACTGCAGCCACACTGGCAATTTTAAGGTGGGCCATGTAAACTCAACACCCATTCATTTTATGTGTAAGCAACAGGTTTTTGAAGTTTTCTTGAAGATGAGCGGTTTATTGCTCTTTTGCTAATCTTGTCAGATGTTTAAGAACTTTTGAGTGGAGATACTGAAACCTTGGGCCAATCTATGGGACAGATTCTTAAGATCTCTTTAGACACCCAAATATGCAGGCTCCTAAACACCTTCATAAATCTGGATTCATGTGACTGACACAGAGCTGCCTCATAAACTTTTGATACCCTGAAGCTTCTAGCCAAGACTTGCAGGTAAATGATTGTCCCATGGGCGTAAGCCATTAATCATCTGAATCATGAAACAAAGCGTTTTCTTATACAGCTACCACCCAAAACTCTCTGTTACTCCCCTGTGCACTCCATGCCTGCATGACATAAAAACTTGGAAGGCTGTGAATAGTGTGAGTCCAATAAGCACTGGTGCTTTGCACTCTGCTTAATATGGGGAGGCTGGTTTTTCACCCTTTTACCTATCTGAGGACTTCACAGTCATGGGACACTGTTCCTCAAAGCAAAATCATCTTTTTCAGGGGCTTGCTTAGTACAGGACACAGTGGCATGTTGTCACCAGAGCTGTATTCTGAGTCCTAATGCCCTGAGAATGATCCACCAATTTCCAAACAGTACCCCATTGTGTCATCTTGGTAGCTCTCATGGCTCCAGCCTGCCCAGCCATTTCAGTGGTAAGCTTTTTGGAAAGCAAAATCTCAGTGTGTATTTGCAGTACCTGATTTGGAGGTCACTGCTCCTGGTAGCTCTTCCTTCCCTTTGATGCAGCTCTTCAGAGTAAATGCACACACCCATACCCTTATCCTGTGTGCCACTTGATAGCCAGCTAGTATATAGGTACAGTGGGGCTTGCCTTTAACATAACAAATTGGTCTAAAATCAAAAGACCAGGATACTGATTTTTTTAAGACTTGTCAGAATAACTTCCCTTCTCATTTCAGATGTTGCTAAACTTGCTAAATGCTCTGGATTGAATCTGTAAGCTGCAGAGCCTGTCAGAAGCTCGTCCTTTCTACAGCTGCTTTTTTTGTCGGTTTTTTTTTTCCCTTTTTTTGGAGGGATATTCTTGCTGCTGACTGTTTCTCACCTGATTTTATAGTAATTGTCAATTGTATTGTCAGATCTCCTGGTCTGATTCACAAGTGCCTGGTGCAATGCTCAACTTGGTGCTCATGTAAGATAATACATCTCCATCTGTAGATCTCCTTGACAGCACAGCTTGAGGACCATATGGCCATGACTCTGACTGCCCACCATTTTTTCAATATTACCCCCAAGACTCTTTCATTTCCTTTGTAAGACAGGATTATTAGAATACTCTGTTTTGCTCCAAATAATAAGAATAAAAAAACGATCTGTGTTGCCCATTTCTGTTCTTCTCCAAATGAGGGAACTGCAGCCTTGGAGAGATAGCCCTGATGCTTCCTCATCCATAGCACTCGATTGTCTGGACTGAGAAATCTTTAAGTGGAGGATAACAACTTCCCCTTAATTTTGCTTTACTACAGCTTGTACTTTTGAAGAAATAGAAGTTGGTGTTGTAATAAAAGTGCAATCACAATGCTAAAGTGGTATTTGCTTTTGTTTTGTGGCCAAGGCCCATAAGTTTTCTGTTCTTCATGTACCTTTCTGTAAAGTAGGTACAAGTGTCTTTCCCTTTCTGTCTTGGGTGTCTCAGCTGCCTAACCGGATCTGGTCAGGATACGTGCTCTCTCTTACTGTGGCTCTGTATAGAGCTCAGCACAGTGAAGCTCCGCTCTTGGCTGATGCCTTAGAGGTCCTACAAAGCACTTACACATGAGTAATAATCTTCATAGTTCATTTACCTCCTGCTTTTCAGTAAATGAGAAAACTGAGATCATGGGCGGAAAAAAACCAAACAAACCAAAATCAACCACCATTGGACAATTTGTTCCCGGTGTGTAGATATATTCAGGGCATTATTAAATGGGAGAAGTTTTCTGCTTCTGACTGAATAAAATGTGATAGGGGAAGACTTTGGGAATGCTGGTCACTAAGACAAAAATTGAAATGACCTCCTGCTTCTGCTATGGGCCAAACTCTGGAGTACCAATGGCAATTGGTTCATAGAAGACTCTTCCAAAATGTAGCTTCTTTTTCAGAAAAGCAGAGTTGCAGATGAGTAATTATCCATGTGTTTAAAGTCTCCATGTGTTCAAGTCACAGAAATATCAGCTTGGTGTCCTTTTCTCACCCTAAATGAATGTAATGGAAAGACTAAAATACATCATGTACATGTAAATTAAAGCAAACAATATACAGAATACAGTGAACCTGCTGCTGGAGTGGTCTCTGCTTCCCTCTGTGTTTCCTGCCAGAGTTTGTTTCTCCTCCATTTCTTTCCATTCTTGTCAGGTCCCTGAGAAACTGTGTTTTTCTGGCTTTCATTGCAATGACATCTTTGCTCAGCCCGTCCAAGAGTTGGTCTGGTGGTCTTCAGCTCCAATCCTTCATGGTTTGGCAGACCACAGACTTCCAGGCTACAAAATACAGGCTGTCAAAGAAATGGAGCAACACTGATCACACTGGTATTTGAGCACTTCCTAGGCTAATATATTTATCTTCACAGGATTTCTCTGAGGTAGGAAATTACTACTATCCCTCTTAGAGGTGAAAAACAGATGCAAGCACAAGCTAATTGACTTAGCTAATGTTGCACAGGAGCCAGTGACAGAGCAAGGAAATGAGATCAGCCGCCAGCCCTGGTGCCATGTGCCAGAGGACAGGTTGACTCAAACAGTTCTGAAAGCCCTGTCGGTGCCCACAGGCTTTTATAACCCTGTGCAAAGGCAAAGCACAAGCTTCCAGAGCACAGCAACCCAGGGCGGAAAATTGAGAGCACAAGCTTTCAGATTGAGGCAACCTAGGAAGGAAGGGACAGATTTGCACTGAAATCCAAGTCGGGCAGCAGCAGCAATACCAGCCTGGCCCAGGTTTGCAGGGCAACTGGGTTTGTAGACTTGGTTTTTGTTTTTTAACAACTGTAGAGAAGTGATTCCTGATATTGGACCAAAGCTCTTGTCTGATTTCAGCCTTGCCAGAAAATCCATCTGGGGGCTGAGAGCTCCCTTCCTCACTTTCACACCACTGAAAGCAAGAGCTTCTGGAAATGTAATTTCAACCCAATCTTTTTTTTTTTTTCCCCTATTAATTTTTAGTCCTGCCTACTTTTATATTTGGTTTTCAGAACAAGTTGAAAGCATTTTAAAAGAAGCCATAAAGCAGTTAAGAAAATACTGAAGACTGTGTTCAGAGACCTTAAAAAAACAATTCCCTTTTGAAACTTCAGGTTGGGTTGTAAGTATGAGACGATTAATGGCACTAATATAGTTCATGTGTACAGGAGTGGGTTTTGATTAAAGCATTGAGACAGGGAGTGGCATTGTCTTATCCTTGCAGCAAATTTATAGACCTTGTTAGCAAGGTTAAACTTTCATGCTGACTAAACTTTTCCACACCCTCTTTCTGCAATAAAAATCCACCTCAAATTTTCATCTCACAACTAAGTAGCAGATGAAGTCATACTTAATGTTTCACATTAAAGCGAGGCAAGTATCCCAAAATAATGTTCCACAGCACCAAAAATTATTCTACACAAACAGCTTCTATTTCCTCAGAGAACTCTGCCTCTTACCAACTTTTAGTATTTTATAGGATTGCAAAGCTTGTGCTTTTCTTTGACGGTATCATCAACTTCAGGCCTGACTGCAGGATGGATTCTGCCTCGGTTCTGTGTGCAGCAGCATCCACTGACAGCAGCCACCTAAGATAAAAAGGCAATTCAGAGAGCAGATACAGCAAGAATAACTGGGAGAAGGATCACCCTGACCACAGCTCTGCTGCAACAGATGACAGGCAAACAGGACAAATATATTGGATTGACATTTATATTTCCAAAGGAGCTGACACAATTACTGTCTACCAAATTTTCTTTTTAACTTGCAAGATCAGATCTGAAATTTTCAAGGTGCAATTAATGAGGAGTCCCATATTTTTACCTCAGTGTTTGAGAGCTGTAGTCCTGAAAAAGTGATAAGAATAAAGTACTACCCCCACATCAGATAACCTCAGCCTTTTGTGTGTGAATGGCAAGAGTGGTCTCAGAGGGGTCTCAGTAGCCCTGGGGCACAGGGCAGTTACCATAGCTCTGTCCTGCTGCTGAGGTCTGTAAGGAAATCAAGCAGAAGCATTTGGGTGCTGCAGTCTCCTACAGTCACAGGGCACAGAGGAGGGCTTTGGGGCCTGCCAGCTGTGTTTGTGAAAGCTGGGATCTCCTAGTTGAAGTAGTACAGGCACCAGAGCTGGCCTGGAGTGCGACAGGCAGCCGTGAACCTGGCAGAGGTAGAATTTCACAGCTGACTTGTACTTATTCCTCTTACAGCCAGCAGTGAGTTTTCTCAACATGAAGTTCAGCGTCTGAGCTCTGTGCAGCGACCAGGCTGCAGCAGCCGGTCTGTGTGAACAGCATGAGAATGCCACCGTGCTGGGGAAGGTGGCGGTGCTGGAAGGTGTGACTGTGGTGTGGTGAACACTGGCAGTGGGAGGTACAAACCTGGAGCATCAGTCCTCTGCTGGTCTGCAGGGCTAATCCTCGCAGTGCTCACAGGGCAGGATTCACACCCGGGAAGAGGCCAGAATGAGGGATAGATGATGCTTAATCTCATAAGCTTGAGCAGGATTTAAATGCTGAATCTTGCTACCTACTGCAGAACACCCATGTATTATAGAAGTAAACTGAAATGATCCCCTAATGATTTTTTTTTCTTCAATGTGTTACTTCTGCCACTCCAAATTAAAAAACTCATCAGGGTTGAGCTGTCTTGACAGGTCATTTAACACTGGTTTTGTAAAAATAGATTTGTATTTTATAGCTTAATATTTTAGAGGCAGGTGACTGGTTAAACTTATTTTGGCACCAGCACCTCTTGTTCCGAGCTTCAGCCTTCAAATAAGTCATTGGGTGCCATGACGGACTGTGTATACTTTGGGACAAGTGCAAGATTTTGACAAGAAAAGATATTTGGGTGTTATTTGAGGAGACATGGGGAAAGTCACTTAACTCAGTGTTTATATAGAATGGCTTTCTTTTCTCAGAGGTCACCTCAGTTGGAATAACAGGTGCAGGCTTCAGACATCAGCTGCAAGTGTTGTTTTGTGCATCAGGGAGGTTATAGCTTCCTTATTAAAGATAGCTGGAATTTCAGAGAAAAAATATTGTTTAAATTTAACTAACCTTTCCATCATGATTCTAGGAGAAAGGTGCAGCCTGTCAGAGTACAATTGCTTTAGTGATGATAATACCAGTGGCGTTTCTAAGCACTGTTCCCATTAAGGTATTCAGAGTAGTGGATGTGGAAAGTATGTCCTGACTTTGAAGAAGACTCTCTGCAGGTTTAAGTAAGAGCAATAAAGTGGGTGAAGAACAGACTGTAAACAGGGTAGAGACTTTGTTAAAATTTAGGAATAAATGGTTTCTGCAGGGCTGTTCTGTGGAACTGCACTGTTAAAGTGGGGAAGAGTTGGCTCCTGCAGTCAATCTGCAAATATTACAGAGTGGTGTTTGGGTTTGTTTTTAAAAGCACCTTGAGATGGCATTTCTCCAAAACTGAAGGGTTAGGCATGTTCAGCAAATTAAATGGGCTGGCTGGGCATTCCTGACTGTCTCTTGCCTGAACCCTGGTCCCTACAGAAAGCTGCAAGACTTCCTCCTCATCCTTCATCTAAACCAAACCTCACCTGCCTTTTCACATCCACTGGCCCTCATCCCAGCAATTCTCCAGCCTTATCTATGTCTCTCTTCTCTTTCCAGCCCTTTTCTCTCCTGCACACACACAGACATACACACATAACCCCAAAAGTGCTCCCCCACTGAGCACTTGCAGGGCTCAGTGACTGCCCTGGGAACTGGCCATCCTCCCTGTACCTCCAAGCTCTCCTTTTGCAGACTGCCAGCAAGTCAAACTTCACAACAGAGGAACTGAACTCGCACACAGTTTTATTTCTCTTCCCCACATTTTTCCATCTGCAAGTGTTTTTAACAGCTTTAGCATGTCACTTGCCTAATTTTCTTTAAATAGGTTCTTGGCCTGGGCTCCTGGCTGTAGTATCTGAGCACCTTCCAGTCATGCATGAAGTGATGTGACTCATGTCAGGCTTGGGTGATTTGTTCTCTCTCCCCATTCTCTCCCAAGAAGGAGGGCTGTGCGTGCTGTGCTGTAGTCTGTTTTGCTTGGGTAAAGTTTCGGTCTGTGAGATTTTCTGGTGACCAAGAAGCTGGGGGCGTCACATGCAATTTTCATTCTTTCATCCCTTCAGTGTACTCTGCTGCTATGTTGAAGATTTTCACAATTTTTATGTTTTCTCTGCTTTACATTCCTCTGATACCACGAATATTTGGCATTTTTTTAATGGTTAAGGCCATCCTGCAATATTCTGTCTTCTGTTTTTGGGTGCAAGTCAGTCTTTAACTATTAGAGGTCAGACAGAACATGCTGAGAACAAAGTAGTCCATGCGTGTTGTGTCAGCTTTTATACCTTCCTCTGCATCAACAGCTCCTGGTCATGGCAGGACATGGGGCTAGATGGATGTCTGCACTGGACTGATATCAACAGTTCTGTATCTTGTTTCCCAAAAATCTTTGTTGATGCTCTTCAAGGTATACCCTCAAAATTCACAAAATCAGGAAAATTAGTCTAATATAGTTTTTTCTACTTTTCATGCCGTGGGACATTTGCAGGAAGCTGGTTTCTGGAAGGTGGTTTAACTACAGTAAGATCTCCACTTTAGAAAAGACATTGAAAGAAAATAGTGTGATCATCAGATTCGTATTTGGTTTAAATGATGGACTCAGTTTCTGCTCTCACTATCCTCCAGCAGCTTCTGAATGGAAAAGGAACAACTGAGTTCAAGAGGAGAGGTGTAATGAACCAGGTGATTTTTAAAAAGCAGGTAAAGAATCCTAAATTCTCAAACAATTCGTCTTGGTGATCATGAAATAAAACTGCCACTCAAAATTTCACTTATATAAGATACAAAATGATCTGTAAAAAAGGTTGTACAAATAAGTTCCCTTAGGCATTCCTGTGGTGCACTGTAGCATCATATACTGTCTTAGGGATTGATTTAGAGCAATCGAAACTCATAAAAATGAAACTGCGAAGAAGAGACAAGCCAGCTTCTGGTGCTGTGGCCGGGTGTAGATTTGCTTCAGGCAGCTGGGAGGAGGATGAGCCCATTCTCTTCCATGTCTTCTTCCCATCCACTGCTGCCCTCCCCAGCATCAGGGACAGATCAGAGTTGCCACTGAGACGAGCCTTTCCCCATTTTCCTTTCCCCATTTTCCTGACGAGGGGTATCTCTGTGTATGGCCAGGGATAATCAATATTTTAAGATCTGACCTTCACATACACTTGAATCCAGAAAAAGCTGGTGCTGCCACCAAAAGAACTATCTTCCTCATCTTATTCTCACCTGATACCACATTTTCCATTACATTAACAGAAGTGACTGCAGTGTGAATCAAATCATGGCAGAATTCTGGATTAAAACTAATCTGAAAGAAAAAAAAAGGCAAGTTTTAACTTGATGTGGTTTCCTTTGCAACCTTTCATATGCTGGCAGCAGCACAAGGTGAAATTCTGGACTGAGGATTCATGGCTGGAGGAAGGAAGGGATGCTTTCCAAACCAGGACTCCTTTATGCTTTTGCTGTTGGACAACTGGCATTTCTTTCTGCAGCCTAAATTATATGTAAAATTACAGGCTAATGTAAAGGGTATTGCTTTGTGCCTACTTTGATTTTAAAAGATTTCCCTAGGTTAAAACCTCTATCAATACTTCCACCTGTAGGACCGAAGGCGCTGCATGCTTTCATGGCCATATTCTGTGCTGGTTGTGCAGAGCAGCTGTAAATTTAGCAGACTGCTTTGCATTACCATTGGGGCACAGCACAGGCCGCACTGGGGTAAAGCGGGAATGTACTTCATCATTTCATACCTTGCATGCGAGACACGAGAGGAGCGAGAACCTGTGTGCCAGAGAGAGATTCCTCTCCACCCCCCAGTTCCTCTGTCTCTGAGCAGGGAGGCAGCCCCTCACGGTAGCAACAGCTGCAATCCCCCCAGCCCAACCCTGGCAACAAACACCCCCTTCTCCTCCTGTTTCCTGAGTCTCTATCCCAAATCCCCAGCAGGATGCTGAGCCTGAGGCTTCCCCTCCACAGCAGGCTGGAAGCACTAACAAGCTGGAGGGGAACAGCAGGGAGAGGGACCTACTTGAAAATGAACATGAAGGCTATGGAGGAAAAGGGGACACCTAAAGCAGCTGGAAGAGGCTGGGCTGTAGGATGTGAGTTGAGGATGGAGAAAGAAATAGGGGGTGGTCACAAGGATACAAAAGCTGGCAGCTCAGCCCTCAGGAACGTCCCTCCAGGTGGTTGCATTACACCTCCAGCCTGCTGCCTGTAGTGTCTCCCACCATCCCACCTCCCTCTTCAGCCTCCTGCTCCAGCACAGTTTCCTGGAGCCCAGCTGTCCCCTCCAAGCCGTCCTGCATTCCACCCATGAGTGCAACTGCTGGCACTGCTGCCACACCTCTGGTGGGCTCCGGCTCCAGGCAATCTATTACATCCCTTTGGAACCTGTTTAACTCTGTTGTGGTTTGAAATGTGCACCCTAATTTCTAGTTTGAATTTGTCCAGTTTCATGTTTATTAGCTTTTACTCTGCTGCTCCAATCTTCTAGAGAGCCCGTTAATATTGAAAGGCTGGAGACAGCCAGAATTCTCATAAGAGCTGAGTTCTTGTTTCAGGAACTGCAGCATATGCTCGTTGCAGAAAAAGTTTTCATTTTTTCCAGTGTTCCTCCTACAAAAACATCCAAATGAAAGCTTATAGCTGAATACTTTTTTTTTTTTGAGGGGCAGTTGTGCTACTGAAGCTTGGGTGTCTCACTAGAACTTTCTCCAGGTACAGGGATTTTAGCAGAGGTTTTCAAATTGTCCAGATTAGGCAAATAAGGGTTGGAGCTTTGAAGGGAAACCTCAGCTTTGAAGGGAACATCTAGATGTCCAGGTTGGGAGTAGATATCTAGAAATTTTGTTTTGTGGGTGAGGAGTTCAGACGACACTGCTGTGCCTTCCCACAGTACCCTAGTACCCTGGCAGGTGAGGAAGTCTTTGAGGAAAGGCATGCCATGAAGGTGATGTCCCTCAGAATCTTTTTGGGGTGCTTCCTCATTCAGCTCATCACTCCCATCTTATTTATGTTTCCCTAGTGCATGACCAGACATGCTGTGAGACTCTGTATGAAAATGCTATAAGGTAGAGAAGAGTTTTTATTGCATTGGCTTAAAGACTGCATCAGTCTTTCAAATGGCGTTTAGTATTGCCACTTTGACTCCATAGATACAGCTTTGTCACGCTGCCATCATAAACTTCAACTTACAGCTTTGACCACGAGGCTGCGCTTGGCAGTGACAGCCCAGCCACAGAGGATGGAATCCTTTCCCAAGCTGAAGATACATAATCCCTTGGAAAATAATTTGTATGTGAAAAAACACACATTAGTGGGATTTGTTGTTTGTATAACCCAAGAATGGTTTTAATTAAACAATAAATCTAAGAAGCAATTAGGCAAAAAGGGGTTGAGGCAGAATTGGTATTTTGAGAGAAAGCTGAGATACTGCACTTTAAAAATCAGACGGGCTGCATGTTCAGCAAGTATCTGCTACAGCACCTGTGGAAGAGCCACAGTGTGGTGTTGCATAAATAGATGCCTATCAGGCGGGAAGCTCCATGGGTAGATATGTAATTATACAGCTTAAAAAAAAAGAAAAAAAGGCATAATATTTATACTGCAGCCTGGATTGGCTTCAATCATGTGCATAATACATTTATTTGAAAACATCCTAATTATGTGTTTACCTGACAGAAGGAGCCATTACAATCACCCTGGCATGTAAACCCATTTTATATATCTGCCTGCTTTTGCCTTTACCCCAGAGACCTACACCAACTGCACATTTATGATTATTTATTTTAAACAGTGAAATATGTGAATAATAGTATTCTTAAAGGATATCATTAAAACATTCTGTACGTCTTTTTCTCTTCATTCTAGATTGCTGGGCTTTTTTTCAGAGCTTTTCTGAGCAGGGATGTTGCATTTTATATGCAGGGGAAAAAATGCATTCTTAACACTCTAGAAATAATAACAAACTCCTTGAAAGATTTAAATGAGTTTGTTCCCTGAATTAAATGTCCCATCTGCTTCCCTTCCGTCCCCAAACCTCTTCTCACCACCCCCTGGTGTGCGTGCACACGGGTTTGTGGTTTGGTTTTTTTTTGGCGTTGCTTCTGAATTCCATCAAATGCACAGCTATTGCAGCCTGCTGGGGTTGTGCCTTGAAAACCAGGTTTGGAGGTTGTGCTCGGTGTGAAGTGCAGGCATCATACCCCCAGCTTGTGGGGGGCTCAGCTGTGCAGTCCGGGCGGGAATGGGGGTGCTTGTGGCTGCTGCAGTGAGAGAAGCACCGGGGCTTGGGTTGTGTGTTTGGTTTAAACTATGAGCACTGGAGCATTTCGTAGGAAGGCAAGTGAATATTAAGAACCCTAACAAGTTTGCAAAGAGTCATAAGGGGGAAGGGCAGTGAGCCAGAGGCTCAGTGACCTTGACAGTATCTTCCTAAATAATGCTGGTCGTCTAATGTACTTGCAAAGCTAAAGGAAATTCTAATTTAAGACTGACTCCATCCTATACTCACAGGGCTTGCTCTTGGACTCTGTCTCTTCCCCACCCGCTCTCTCTTATCTCCCCCTTTGTAGAGAGAATACTCCAGTCATATTAGAGAATGGCCTGGCAGCCTTAACTGCACATCATCTTCTCCCTCATTAGAGATGAAATAGAACATATAAATATTTTCAAACATGATGTTTGGTTGAATCTTTTCTTGTAACTCATTCTGATCATTAGCTTGTATTTTAGGCATTTATAATGCAAATGCATTCATTTAAATTTACCCTTTTTTGGGGGGAAATATTTCAATTTCTTTTGAAAAGAGGGAGTAGACGTGGTTCTTCTTGCAGGTTGAATGTCCTGCCAGTCTGATTACACAATCTGTTATAATTACGCTGAGCTCTGCAGACCTTCGGGGAGCCAAGTTATACAGTAGAATGACTGCTAATTGCTAGGGGTAAAACCTTGGGCCTGTCAAAGTCAATAGCAAAATTTCTACTAATTTCATAGACAGTATTTCTAGACCATCCTCAGAATGATAAACATCAGTATTATTTAATGTACTAACTTAACTGAAAGGAAAACCAAATCTATCATTAATATTATATAAAGGCTAATAAACTCGATTTCTTGAACACTTAAGTTACATGAAATTTAAAAATCTTTAGGTCATCATTATTAAGGAAAACAGAGTTTCTTAATTTAAACTGACCAAGATAATTCCTTCTAATACAATTTGTTATGCCTCTGCAAAATTTATGATGGAAAGCTCCATGACATGTCTATGATTTTTTTTATGTCCAGGCAAAATGCAAAGTGGCAAGATGGATTTGCTGAAAGGCTTAAAAATGTCATCTGATCCAAGATTCAACATCCAGCAGAATTTGGGTAAAGGCAATTATAAGCACTTAAAGGGGATGAGTGATATGTAAGATGCATCTCAGTGACAATAGCTGTCTTCGCTTTGCCATACTGTGAAGGGTGGCACTGCACATTTGGGATGTTTGGCATGGGCGGCTGGTGCCGAGCTCCCTCCTCCTCAGAGAGCCATGGTCTATTTCCACCATCTTCTAGCCATGGCTGTCTGCCTCCATCCCACTGCTGAGCTCCTGTGTGGATGCATTCAATGTGTGCTGTATCCCTTCTGTGTGGCCTCCCTATGGGTAAATTTACCCTTCCCCAAAACAATTTACAGGACTAACTGTGGAATTTACTGAACCGTGTATACAGTTTCTAATAAGGTAGGGAGAATTTGAGAGAGGAATTGAAAAGTGGAGCCATGGTCATCAGTGGGAGAAAGCTCTCACCACTACTGATTCATTTCCATCCTTTCTTCCATTTCATATTTATTTCAAATTATCATTTAAGTTGCTTTTAGCAGTACTTTTTTGTTGCCGGAACATAATCTCAAGCCAAACAAATCTAAGAATCAGCACAGAAGAACATGAAATCCTGACTAATCTTCATCATTTTTTAAAAAGAGAATCAGTCAGGATGAAACTATAAAGCTGTGCCTAAGATAATTAATTTTTAAAACCTTTTTTTGGTAAGTGTATTTGGAATGAAAACAATCCTAACGGTAATATTGGTCTATTACTACAAGTGATGAAATTGTAAAAGCACAATTTTTTATAAAACATCATCCTCTGTCTTCAGAGGAAAAGATAGATAACATTGTCATGTTAAATGATGGTGGGACATAATTAACGCTCGTTGATCATGGAAGGCAATGCACAGCACCATTTCTAAATCAGTAGCTTAGATAATTTGCATCGAGGATTTTTTAGGAGCCATCCAGAAAGCTGTCCAGATTATTACTGTTGGTTTTCAAGAGATTTTGGAACTGAGAAATGTTCAGGATCTGTTAAAAAACTAATATTATTTGACTGTTTAAGAAGGTACACTGTTGTAGGCCCTTCATCTTGACAACTAGCCACAGCAAAAGAATTAAATGACTGATAAAGCACTTTGGCAAAGAATTAAAACTGGCAAATATAACTCACCCCCACTGAATTTATGGAAAATACCAAGCTAATTTGCTATATTTTTTAATAGCTGACAAGTTCAATTTTAAAAAGTAATAGTCTATTAATACCATCTACAGCTAGACTTCTAATTGCCTAATACCAAACATTCTCCTTAATAAATCAAAAACATGCAAGCAAACATGCTAAACATTAAACGAATAAGAGGGTGGCTCCACAACAGTTCTGACACATGTTTGGCACTGTAAAGGCAAATGAGGAATGCTCACAGGAGATGTGACTAAAGGGTCCAAAGCAGTCAGCTCCTGGCCATACACAGTTTGAAAGTTTTAGCAGTGAAAAAAATGGAAAATATAAATTGTTAATCATTAGTTTGTCAATGGCACAAGAATTGTGGAAGTATTGAAAAGCAGAAAGCTCTGGTACTAGATGAAAGAAGACAGTCTGCACCAAAAGCTTGCCTTGGCAACATGCCTTCTTCACAGTATGCCCTAAAATAGTATTTGCATTCTCCATCAAAAGCTAAGAATATACCAGAAATCATAAGCTTACACTTAATGCCTTTTATAATATGTATGCAGAACATTACAGAGTTTATAGAAACCTAAGAACATGTATTCAGCCACTCGGGTCAGGGAGGAATTAGCTAGAGCTGTAACACATCAACACTTTTCAGTTTCTAAAAGAAAATTTGCAACTACAGGATTGTGTTTCATAGCCACATCCTTCATGAATTTGTCTAATCCCATTCTAAGCCCATTTATACTCTGCAGTATCTTGTGGCAATGAATTCCACAATTTTATATATATTTATATTTATATATACGTATTTATATATGTATATATCTTGTGTGGAAAAGTGCTTCCTTTTGTTGGTTTTACACCTATGACCCATTTCAGCTGGCAGCTTGCCAGTTCCTGTGTAGTGAAAAAGAATGAGTAGTTTATTTTGGATCACTTTCTCTCCGTCATTTTTGATTTTATAGATTTCTATGGCATCTCCTCAGCTCTGTCTTTTACGGAATGCATGATCCTAATTGTTCTTTGCACAGACTTTGTTTCACGACTAGCTGCCCTCACAGGCCTCAAGAAGGTTATGGGGAATCACACCAAAATTTTGTGGAAACCAAGCAGGGGACCATAGCAGTAAATACCTTCCTGGTCTGTTCTCCCTCATCCTACCATTCACAACTCAGACTTTTCCTAAACCAGAAAAGATGAGCATTATTCTGCTCAGTCACTTCTTGAATGCTGTGACCCTTCGTCATGATGAGCATCCTCTGGCAGCAAAGTTCCTCACCTTGTTTTCTTCTCCTCTGATGGGGCATCTCCTCTGCTTGGTGTTGAACCTCCATCTGGTTGTTTGACTTGTGCCCCAACCTATTGTATTGAAAGAGACAGTGGAGATTAAATCCCAATTCAGCTTTTCTGGACTGCAAAGGACCTTATAAACATTCAGCACGGTTGTGTCAGTTCGGGTCAGGAGTGCTCATCTGTTCAGCCATTCCTGTATCCCTGTGTGTTTGGGGTTTTGAACTACCCTTGGTACTCTGCTCCCTTCTTTTCTATCTCTGCTCTCTGCTTTTCCCAACGTGAAACCAGAGCTGCACCTGGCATCTGCAGTGCTATGACCTGATGCTGTTTAGTGGTTTGGTCTGTATTCCTTTCTCAGTTATTCTATTGCTTTTCTGATCTCTGCTGAACACTGGGATGACATTTCCAGGCATTTCTATGTGATAACCTCAAAATCTTTTCTCTGTGTGGTAATAGTCAACTCACAGACCAGCACATGTACTTGAAATTACATTTGTGTATTCTCATTACCGCATTTTGCAGATATCTACATTGGTATTAGTGACATTTTATTGTCCAGTCATTCTCAATTGTAGGATCCTCCTAATCTCTTCCTGGTGAATTCCTGTCCTTTAACCTTGAATAACTACTGCCAACAAATTTTGTCATTTCACTGTTCAACCTTTCTTTTCCAAATGTCTGGTGACTCCGCTGATAACATAGGCTTTGTTACCTCTCCCAGGACATTGATGTGCTCTTGAAGTAGGGAGGGAAGGAAGAAGTAGAAAAAGGAAAGAATCAGTTCTGGGTGCCATATTCAAGACATGGCACTAAGGTGGATTCATCTGTAAGGTAGATAGTGATTTCCTCTGCTTTGCTCTCCACTCTCTTCTAATATATTAACAATCTTAAATTTACTTTTTAGACTGGTGCTGAGTGGTGTGGTGTTGTTTTCAAGGGGCCATCTGCAGTGACTCCACAACCCCTTTCCCTGTACTAACAGCTCATTTAGGGCCCATGATTTTATATGTAGAGTCAAGGTTAGTTTTCCCCTGTGTATTATTTTGCAGCTACAAACACTGAAAACTCACTGACTCAATATTATGAGATCACTCTCCACTCTTTGCAATCAGCTTTGGTTGTGTTTAGCTTCATTTCAGTAATCTGAAAAATCTTATATCATCTTGAGAGTGTGTCACCTCACTACTCACCCTCTGCTTCCTTCAAAGATGTCTTGAGAAATGTGTGTGCCCATGACAAAGTGAGGAAACCCAGCAAACAGTGTTTGCCAGCCTGCCAGGGGTAAGTGGGTGGTGAAGGAGGAAAGTGAGTGCTCGTGTTGCCAGTTTCCTGCTTTGGGGAGGAAGGTCCCTCCAACTGGCATGAACCGTTGTCCTGTCTGCCAGGAGCGGTGGCTGCTACCCCACAGCTCCCTTCCAGGTGATGAACAGCAAAGAAGCATTTACTGAGCAAGCCAGACTGCAGTGTATAACACAGGAGCAGGTAAGCAATATCTGTTTCAGTATAAGCAATTATTTATCAAAAAACAAAGAAGGATGCCTGCAAATAAGGAATGAGGACTTTGCAAGCAGTGACTCTGAAAAGGACTCATGGGTCTTGGCAGGGAATCACTTGCAGATGAAATGCCAGTGTGGTTTGGGGCCAAAAGAGCTGGAGAAGCTCTTGTATGTAGAAACAGAGCACCCAAGTGCTGGCCAGGAGATCCTGTTGCCTCCGTGCTTGGCCATGCTGTGGCCTCTCTTGTTATATATAATAATATCTACATTGCCATGTTATATAAAGCTTACTTTATTAATACATATTATAGAAAACTTTATTATTTCCCTTGCTATAATTATTCCCTTCATAGCCACTGGATGATGGAGTCAACTAAATCTCAGTTGTGGTTATCATACCTCAAAAGTTAATTGAGACCAGTGGAACAGGGGAAGTGGGATGCCGGCAGGGTGAATGATGAGCAACAGTAAACTACGGCCTGCAGATTACATGGAGTTTCCAGCAGGTTGCCACAGGCTTAGTACTTAGGCAAAGTATTAATTAACTTCTATAGTAATGATCTGCAATGGGGTATTAATAGCACACTGTGTGTGCACAGATTATCCCAAAGCTGAGGGTATTGTACACACCAGTGAAGAAAAATTAATACAAAAGGGTCATGAATCTCTGCAATAGGAGCAGAAGCTACCAGAGTAAATGAACTACACTCTGGAAAGATGGGGCGAGTTGTTCAGACCATGGGGAAATGGGGTCCTGTGTTTGATTCATCCCTGTTCAGTGTTTCAAGGCATTCTGCCTGGTCAAGAGATCATGTTTCTAAGGTAAATGTCTGCAGGGCCGGTGTTGCTGCTGGAGGGCTCTGAGCCTTGCAAGGAGGTTTGTGTTAGGCACCTGGATATCTTGGGAATCCCTCTTGGCTCCTTTCTGTTTATATGAGCACCAGCATTTAAAAACCTGCTTTATGAACCTGCTGTGTTGGTACAGTGTCAGTTTTCAGGGTCACTGCCACAGCAGGACAAACTGTTGAGCTGTGAGTCTGTGAAGTCTGTGGAGCCCACCATGGGAAGCTGTTTGGTTTGGATGATGTAAAGATATAAACAGGAATCCTGGGCTGAAATCAAATGAAAAAAAAAATGATAATAACACGGTGATATAACTACAATGAGGGACACCCAATGCCAATAGGGGAAAGGAGAGGATGCCTTTGGGAGCACCTTGCAGGGAATCATGTCCACTGGGGAAGAGTTGAGTTGGTCACCAAAGAGCTTTAAATTGAGCCTGTGACTGCAAGCTCTTGCCAGCACCTGCCCAGGTGTCCCCTGAGGCCAACTTAGGGTTGTCACAGGCTCCAAACAAAAATCCTCCATGGGGTGGTTTTGCATGTTACCTTCTGAAATGCCTCTTCACCACTGTGTGGCAGCACTGGATACTGGATTTGTCCTCACCTACCTCCTAGCCAGAATATGCTCCGTTTTTATGGAAGTGGTCATAGGACTCAACCCTCCAAGGAGCTGCTCTGTCACACTGATGGGGACAGGTAGCAATGCTCGCAGGTCTTGCTGGAGTCTCCATCCTGCCTTCTGCCCCAGATGGAGTGGGGAGGTACCCGGTGTGGTCAGCACCCACCCTGGCATCTCCCTGAGGAGAGGCTGCTCTGCAAATGAGACACTAACACAACCTGTGTGTCCCACTGGGACCCTGGAACCCTGTGCCACTGCTGCCTCAGCACAGAACAGGAGACAGTCCCTGCTCCAGGGCCACAAGCACAGCTTCTTGCCACAGCAAACACATTAACCCTCCAACTCACATTGCATCTCTGCTCTGCCAGGTGTTATTTTGTTGACGAGCCAGAGCTTCAAATTTCTTTCCTGCTTTTATCTGCCAGCCATCAGCAGTGGGGGAGGAGCAGGCCCATGGGCTGCTCCTGGCCACCATCCTCTGCTGCATCACTCCAGCCTCTTGTGCCACAGGGAACTGAGTGCCCTGTATGGGAATACTTACTGCTGAGAGGATTTTACATTCAACCTCAGCTTCTTTAACTTCAGGCTCCTTGTCCTGCCATCTTCTGAGACTGTGAACTAATTCCCTTCCTTCATTTAAATTGTTACCTTGAAGGTATTTATAGAGCAAGACTACATCCCCTCTGACTCTTCACACTGCTAATTTATAAAACCTTGGTTCCTTCAGTCTTTCATAACCATGTGCCTTAATCCTGGCATCATTCCTATTACCTATGTTTCTCAAAATGGAGGGAGGTTTTTTATGTTTTTAACTTAGAACAACCTGCATTCAGGGAAGCAGACATGCACTACAACATGCTGCCCACACCTTTGCCACCTGGGTCTTTCTCCCCATGGGGAGGCAGGAGAGAAGAGCCTGGTGGGGTTCATACCCAGGGATAGTGCCCAGCTGGTGGGGACAAAAGGACGGGGTGAGGAGCCACATGGGCAGTGCTGCTGGCATTGCTGGATTGTGATGCCAGAGCAGACACCTACATGGCACCTGCTGTGCAGCACTCTTCCCAAGCCTCCATGCTGAACAGCACCAGCTCTGTTCAGGGCTGTTAAACTTCAGGATTATATGATGTTAGCCTGGTTCTCACCCATTACCCTTGATCTCACTGCTTTCAAGTTACCCAAGCTGTTCCTTGTATTCTGTTTGCATGGCAAAGTCTGGGTAGTTGGGGGTGTTACAGGGGTGACTTCTGTGAGAAGCTCCTAGACACTTCCCCCATGTCCAACAGAGCCAATGCCAGCCAGCTCCAAGATGGACCCACCATTGGCCAAGGCTGAGCCCATCAGAGACAGGGGTAACTGATTTAAGAAGGTGGGAAAAAACCCCCGACAGCTGTACCTGGAGAGAGGAGTGAGAGTATGTGAGAGAAACAGCTGTACCCACACCAAGGTCAGTGAAGAGGGAGGGGAGGAGGTGCTCCAGGAGTCAGAGCAGAGATTCCTCTGGATTCCTCCCTGATGAAGACCATAGTGAGGCAGGCTGTATGCCTGCAGCCCATGGAGGACCCCACGCAGGAGCAGGGGGTGCCTGAAGGAGACTGTAACCCCATGGGAAGCCTGTGCTGGAGCGGGCTCCTGGCAAGACCTGTGGTCCTGTGAATAGAGGAACCCATGCTGGAGCAGGTTTGCTGGATTCCCATGGGGAATCCACACTGGAGCAGGGAAGAGTGAGAGAGGTCCTCTCTCTGCAGAGAAAGGAGCAGCAGAGACAACATGTGATGAATTGACCACAGCCCCCATTCCTTGTCCCGCTATGCCACTGCAGGGGAGGAGGAAGAGGAAATCAGGAGCAAACATGCGTAGGAAGTAGGAATGGGTGGGGGAAAGGGGTTTTAAGATTCAACTTTATTTCCAATTATCCTACTCTGATTTGATTGTTAGCAAATTAGGCTAATTTTCCCAAATCGAGTCTATTTTGCTCAAGAAGGTAATTGGTGAGTGATCAATTCCTGCCCTAACCCTAACCCACAAGCCTTTAGTTCTATTTCCTCTCCCCTGTCCAGCTGAGGAGGGGAGTGATGGAGTAGCTTTGGTGGGCACCTGGTGTCCAGCCATGGTCAACCTACCACATTCCTCTCTCTATGAGGTTTCAGACTGCTGTGTGTCAGTGCTGGGTCCTGCCTTGCTGCATTCAGTCCATGGCTGTAATGTTCCCAGACAGATTTGAGTGCATCCCAGGCTGTGCTGGGTGCCCACTGGTGACGCTGACACAAATGGTGTTACCTCATTCTCTGTTTAATGAAATTTTAAATGCAAGTGCCGGTCCTGTCTCCGGTGGTAACATCACTAAAATTGTTCCCAATTTTGAAGTTTCATTTTTATGGTTACTATCTGAGTCTATGACTCATCAACCAATTCCTAGCCCACATCAAATTCTTTAAATCTGTAGAGTTTTCATTCAGTCTTTAAGAAAACGAACTCAGTTATAGCACTACAGGAACAACTCTGAGAGGACTGGTCACAGAGGGGATGGAGAAGCAGGCTGCATAATGAGGGTGATCAGTTCAAAAAAGGGAAGAAAATTAGTTGTATGACAGGGCTGGACTGGGTTTGAGGCAGTGCAGTTCTCACCTCCACTTCTGCTGGCTGTCCCTCTGAGTTGCAGAGACCACACAGCTGGGTCCTGTGTAGCACTGACTGCAAAGCAGCTCCAGTTACTGCACAGGTCCCAAAACCACAAGCTGCTTGTAGGGCTCGAGGTGCATCCCTCATCACCTTCCTCATTACCGCAGTTAAGTGTGCTCTGCTCGCAAGCTTTGTGATTCATCCTTGGTGTGAGCTGTGTACCAGGAGGAGCTGGGTGAAGGGCAGATTCCCCATCCTCAAGAAAATTCATACCATGGATTCCCCTGCCTTTGCTCCCCAAATCACACCAGCTCTCTCACATCTTAGTCCCTTCCCAAAACGAGGAGGTGGGGAGAAGAGCAAAACATCTGCTTTCTGGTGGGGGAGAGATGTGTGGCTGCTCAGCAGGTTATCTGAGAATGGATGTTATTGAAATTCTTATTTTCCGGGGACTGCACTTAAAAAGGCTGTAGGTTATGTGAACTGCTGGACTTTGAAAATAAGATGTAGCGTTAACTTTCCTTCCCCACTGACATACAGTTCCCTTTGGATTTTGGGAAAAAAGTCTCCATGTGCAAAAGCAAAGGTGGAGTGGAAACATTCCCACTCTTGCCACATGGGAAGGACTGAGGGAAGGCTGTGTATGCAGGCGAGCAGTCAGCCCTGCAGGCAAGGCTGCCTCACCTCCAGGCTCTCAGCAGTGTTGTGGAGCCCTGGGCAGAGGCTGTAGGCTTGGAAAGGCAGTAACAAGGAGAATCAGGAAAGAAGGAGATGGAGGGATGAGACAAAAAACTAAGTTTGAAACTCTCCTGCCAGAGAGCTGCAGGCAGGTGAGCAGCAGATTCCAGCCCTGTCTTCTCAACCTTGTTTTTGTAATGGAATGCACATTGGCCTCTCCCAGGATCCAGATAATTCCTGTGATGAAGGGAAGATTATTTTTCAAGATTGTCTTCAGAGATTTCTTTTAAAATTTTCAGGTGCACTGTGTCTGGACCTGCAGATTTACAATATGTAGGTTGAGTTTTGTCAGATACTCTTTTACCATCTCTGTGTTTATCCTTTGCTCTTGGCCTCTCCAGCTGCTCCCTCATAAATTCTCTGCTTCCTGCAGAAGAATCCCCAATTTCTTCATTATCATTACTGAAGGTATGTGAGAGCAGTTCTCTCCATCCCCAAACACCCTGGAGTCAGCCCCCCTCAGCCTTCAGTTGCTGGAGGACTCAGATTTATTCCTTAATTCATCTGTGCTTCTGTTCTTGTTTTTGAATAAAAACATTAATATACAAACACCACATTGTGACTAGAGTGAAGCTGCCCACATGCAGGATGTTTAAAATATACAGTTCAAGCATATACTGTTACAGGTGTACATAATTTTGTCACTTGCTTGCCTTCATGTGGACTTGGTGTATTAATGTATTTGATAGATTTAAGGAGTAGGTCATGTCTCTGCCCACGTATGTGAATTGTTTTCTTATTTCTTGCTCCCTAACTATCCCCTTGGATTTTGTTGCTGTTTTATATGCTTTCCTAGCTAGGCAATTCTTGTCTGCCATTTTATACCTGTGGATTATCTTTGAATCTCTATGCTCACCACCCGGCCATTCACACCGCAATTCTCCCTGCACAACTGCACACCGCAATTTTCCCTGCTCCTGGCTGTCACTGCCCACAGGTGACACAACCATCCGTCAGCCACTTACAGTTACATAGAGACAGGACAAAGGCCCTGGCACCAGCCCACTAGTTCTGTCTAGCTAGTGGACTGATGAAAGTGCAGCAGCATCTCTAGGGATCACCTGGAAACCAAGTGAGTCATTGCTGAGCAATTGTGATGCCCCACTGCCTTGGGGGAGGTGTGGGGCACACCATCTTTGTTTGCTACCACTCATCAGCAAAGTGATGGTGAAAACTCTGGATGGCTTCAATCTACTATAGAGCAAAGTCACTGCAGGACATAAGGAGAGCATATTCAACCTGGAGCTTGATGTTAGTAGCCATTTCCTTTTGCTCACCACGGACATGACTCTGCAAGATGCTGAGCATTGGAATGCGAACACAGCAGGGCATCTGACACATGCACACATCCAATATATGCACGTGAGGACTCCAGAGCTGTTTAAGACACTTGCCTGTTGTGTTTTGCTGTGCGAAAGAGTCAGTGCTTAGCACCTCCTAAGGTGCAGCATTTTAAGTGAACATGCTTCTTTATGGCACTTGGTAGCCCAAATTTAGATGCTGACAACAACAATTGTATATTAGTGTGGTTATAGAGACTGAAGGGAAAAGACCAGTCTGGGTATCCCACACTCCCACAGAACTGGAGCAAGGCTCTTCCCCCAGGACCTGTGGCAGTGCTGTCCCTCTTGGATTTAAGCAATTGCAGTGTTTCCTAAGGAAAGAATAATCTGCAGCCTATTTTAGTCCTATTTGATGCAGTACAGCTGGCAGGATAGGGCTCTTCGAAGCCTCCTCCTTCTGTGGCAGACCCTTGGTGGGTTTGTGTTTAGCCATTCTTAGCATTCCTAGCACGGGCTGACATCCTGGGTAGCACAGGTTTTGGGGGGGTCAGGAGCCTGCTATGGAGCTCGCTAATCTCCTTTTGTAAGGAAATGTAATGTGTGTCCCACCTGTCTGGTGGACACAAGAGAAAGACCCCACAGAGGCTCCAATGCTGGTCCACTCCCATGCCAAATGCCTGGCTGGCTGTCACAAGGCAAGCCCAGGAATGGCTCTCTGGGGTCCCTGCCTGCTGCCTTGGGGCAGGCAGGTGTTGGGTGGGACCCTGCGGCAAAAGGCTCTCCATCACCACAGCCTTAGCCTTTACACTCACTTCTCTGCCTGCCCAACGTCAGGCAATTTCAGACTGCAGCACTTCTCTCCTGAGGAAACACTGGCCATAGATTTAGGAATAGATATTGCCAAATAGTATATTGTTTTCATAAATCTCTGTAGATCCACTTTATATCCTAGAGGCTAGACATTCTAATTATTGCTTCTATTTTATCTAAATTGGCAACAAAGCCATCATAGCTCAGCTCAGAGACAGTGCAGGTAATTCTGCCAGACCAAATTTTGACCTTTTAAAGTTCATTCTGAAGTGTCTTCACTGCTCTCTCTAGTTCTTGCCTGGCTCTTCGGTTCTGCTTTTTTAGAACCATTGCCCAATTTAAAATAGCAATCACCATAGCTTCAATACATTGTACCTTAAAGATGTAGGCAATTACTGTGTGAAATATCTCAGAAGCAGGACTAATATCAAAGGGCATTCTCATACCCTTACAACATCCAAATAGCATATTAAAGATCTTGTTGAAGTTAGATTTATGCTTGTCTCTTCACAGTTTATTTGCTGAAGCAAATGCCCTTCATTTCACAGTGATTTTTTCCCCTTTTGCTGGGAACCTGCCTGTCATACAGTGGTTTCACAGAGCAACATTCATGTGTTGCAGCTGCATTTAAATAGCGTAAACCAAAGCATCTCCTTCCTTAAGCTGCCTTTGCAGTGACAGATACAGAATTAGCTCCATTTGAAATTTTTTCTTCTTTCAACAGCTCCCAGATTTTCCATATGATGTTGCACTTTTGCTTTACCCTTTAAAAGTGGGCTGGTGTTTTTTTTTTTTTGTTTTTTTTTTTTGGTTTGGAGAGATCACTGAAGTAACTGATCTTTGGAGTTTAATGTGGTATTCCCTTTCCAGACAGCTTCAGCCCAACTAGATATCTGAGAATCCTCCTGGGTTAAGCCTATAATAGCAAATGTTTCTCCTTCTTTGCAGATGAATTTTTTTTAATGTAAATGACATTCTGTGCACCAGCTTTTAAACTAAAATGGAACTGAACTGTCACAAAGAGTGTGGAGTGGTACAGGGTGAGTATCTCCCTATATGTCATCCTGTGGCATTTACAACCAAAGTATTTCTGAGTTCACAATTAGGAGAGGTTCTCAAGTGGAGCATCCGGATAGAATTGTTAGAAATGCATTACCTAGTGCTTCTTTAAAGACAAGCAGTTTTGTGTGTTGTTATTCTTTTTTATATCCTAAATGTGAAGCAGACTTTGTTATAGGCTCTTGATTAATTCCCATTACTAGAATACCCTGTACTTCTTTCAGATAGTGATTTCTGAAGGGGTTTGTGCCTTTCCTCAGTCCCCAGAGAGGTTCCTGTTGCCTCTCCTCCAGGAGGCTCCTCAGTCCATCGCCCCATGCCCACTGTCCCATCCCCGTCACCCTGTTCCCTCTGCTGTGCCTTAGGGCAGGGCTGGCTCAGTGCACCACTGCCCAGCACTGCAGTTTCAAGGATACTTCCATAAACCCATCTAGTCTCCAGTTCTGACCAATTTACTTTATCTGGTAGGGGAGGGAAAGAAGTTAATATCCCACAAGGCTTTAGAGAAGGGCTTTAAATATGATGCAACTACCTTCTCAGAAGCTGGAAGGCAAATAACACCAAATACGTGATATTTCGGGTGGATGGAGATATGGGTTTTAGTGCTTGGCAGTATTGCCAACTTCTGGTGGTTGCACACTCATTTCTCATTTTTTCCCCTAGAAAGTTTGACCACTCACTTGAATGTGTTTGCCCCTCTACAAGGGTTTGCTCTGCTGACATTCACTGCACGTGCAGTCTTGTCTCTGCCCTCTCTGCCAGAAGGCATCCTGGCATGACTCTGCCACTACCAAAGAGAATTATTTTCTGCTTCATTTATGGCATATTGGACTAAATATGAAGTTATTTTTGCCATGCATTTCCAACAAAACTTAGCAAACAGGGACTCCCGCCTGTCAGAAAATGTCTTATTCCTCCTTTCTTTTCTTTGTTTTTAGCTTTTTGTTTTGGAAACGATGCAGCATAAATAGCTGCTTATTCTGCAGAGAGGGATTTAGAGCCCTGCTGGTGCCTGCCAGCCTTTTCATCCCCGCATCTTTAGGGGAGAGCTGCACACAGCCCAGCAGCTGACCTGCTGCCCAGGCTGAATTTCACCCCAAAAGCCTCTGGCCGAGGTTCAGGTTATGGCAGTTTCTCACAGCCCTCTGTAACTCATTTAGTTAATGATCCTCTCCATACAAGTCTGTCTGTTATTAATGAGTCACTAAGTTTTCAACAATCCTATGTTTGAGCTTTAAGGTTTAAGCCATCACATGTGCATCCACTAATCTGCATTGCAATTAATTATGAATAAAAATGATCTTTTCTTCTAAACAACGTCAGAGCCTCCAATGTGCTTCATGATTGGCACCAAGGCTCCATCCCGGTGTAAAAGTGCCCCACTGCTGCAGTGGTGGCAGCTGCCTTTGCTGTCATCTCCAGGACATCGCTAATTCCCCTCTCCAGCATGCCTGCTCTGGGGCTGCTGCCCGGTGCTACTCCCTGTGGTTCCTCTGCTCAGTCTCCCACCGGTATTTCTGTCACACACCCTCCCACCAGGCCTCTGCAATGCCAGCTAAATCACCACTGACTTCATGCATGAGAACCTCTCATTCCTCCTGCCTATTCCCTTGGTTTCCAGCCTCAATGCAGAGACAGCTCTGACATATTTTGCTTATTCCCTCTCTAATTCTCTAAGTTTCCAAATCTCATCACAGACTCATATCTTTGCCTGTGCAGACTCAGAAACCCTCACACAGGGACCTAAGGGGGATGGACACCTCCTCCAGACACCTCAGACCCTCTTCTTGCTGAGGGCTGCCTGGTGCAGGGTCTACAGGACATGTCCCTAGCAAAGGAAATGAGCTCATTTCCCGAGGGGAGGTGGCTGTGCCCCTGGTGGAGCTCTAGCTGTTGCCTAAATAGAGACAAATGGAAAAACAACTTCATGGAAAATCTTATTTCTGTTTTGCTTGGTTCCAATGAAATCTTTTCCTTAATTTGTTTCAGTTTTCAAAATCTGACACCTCTGCACACCCTCCCTCATTTTTGTCACATTCTCTCCACCTGTGTGTTTATGGATTTTACTTTACCCGCTCTATTTCTCTTGTTGAGGAAAAAAAAACCAACCCACCCCAAGCTCCTGTTTTTTCTTATTCTGCCATTCGAGATCACCAGAATTAGTGCTTCTTTTTTTTTCTCTTGTCACTTTTCCAAAGTTGAGGAAGTTTGGCCCTGTTCCAGCTAGAAAAGGAAAAGTCATAAGGCAGTCCCCACCCACCATCCTTCTGCTCCACTCCGGAGCAGGAACAACTAATGGGAAGAGATGGGAGAAGAGGCAAGGGAAATAACACACCAAATTTCCAAACTTTGTATTTCAAAGAAATAGATATATTTTCTTAATTAAAAAGAAAACCCAGAAGCACTAAGGAAAAAACATTGCTTTTTAGCCACAACATTTTTTCACATAATGGGACACTTCCGTCTCCCAGAGAGGAACAGGATACTTGGAGATGTGCTAGGGTAGGGGCACACAAAAGGTGTGCTGCTGTGGACTTAAGGTTCAGCTTAGCACAGAGCAGGTACCTGGTGTTGGGTGACACTGCTGCATTTTCCCAGCACTGTCAGGACATAGCCTGGAGGACATGGAGCAGAACCACCAGCAATGGATCAGCATCCTTGATCCCCTTCACAGGGTGTCCAACCCCAGTGTGCTGAGCAGCTGCCCAGCCCTGCTGGCCTGGAAAAGGAGGGAGAGAGGGAAACAAAACGAGCCCTGAGCCACCTCCTGTTCCCCTTGGCATGCAGGCCATGAATATTTTGAGGCCAGCACAGGCAGTCCTGGTGTCCCCAGGGTGGCTGAAACACCCCTGGGTACAGAAAGCGTTGTGCACAACAGGGCTATGGAGCCTCCCCAGAATGTGGATTTAACTATCTCACATACAGGAATTAGCTTTGAAATTGGTAAAACTACTGCCATCTAGTTAGCTCATCCAGCATGTCCTGCCCTCCTGCTGGCATCTTGTATCTCCTTTCCAGACTGAATTTTCCTAAGTGCTGCTTCAGTCTTCAGATCATGTTGCTCTTCTGTAAGACAGAGACTGCTGAACTGTCAGGAACATTTCTGGCTGAGGTTGGAGCATCCTTCGATCTTCTTTCCAGCTGAGCAGTTTGTTTTTCCAAACCAGCCTTGTGCCAGAGCTTGCTTTCTGATGCCTGGGTGGTACATGTGGCTTTCCTTTGCCGAACTTTGGTGACCTTTTTAATTCTGGACAACCAGGCTGGCAATAACTTCCATAGTAATAATTTCAGCAGTAATGTGAACAAAGGTGAAGTGCTCCCCTGCTTTTGCTTGTATTCTTCCATTATACATTCAAGAAAGATGCTAGCTGCTTTCAGCATGCTGTTGAAATGAGAGCTCATGTAGAGTCAGTTACCTGCAATCATTCCCGAGCCGCCTTCTGTCACAGCTTTCCAAGCCCCATCCTGGAGATAAAGGCTGCAGTCTTTGTTTTCAGATGTCTTTGTTTGCATCCACCCATATTAAAATGCATTTAGTTGGATTACGGCCATTTTATCAGGCAATTTATAAGATACTAGAGCAGCGACGTGGCCTGCTCATTATTAACATCCCTACCAGTCACTGCATCACCTGCAGACTTCACCATCACAGCTTTTTTGTGGTCAGGTTGACGACTGGATAAAGACATACATGCTGTTGTAACAGGAACAAATTCTCCAAGGGACCCCACTAAGAACACCTCCCTAGTAATCACCACATGGAGAGATCTGTTTGAGACAGGTTTCAGTTCATCTAGTATGTGCCATGATGATTTCTTCTGTAGCATGGGGGGTTTTAATCCAAATGCAATGTAGTAATAAGCAAAATGCTTTGAGGAAATCCAGGTTTGCTATAATGGCACACTTGCCTTTATCAATCAGACCTGTAAGTCTGTCCAAAAAAGGACAGCCAAAAAAGACATGAATAACCTAGTTGATGTGCAGGTCTCTGGGCTATGCCTTAAAATTTTTCTAAACATTGGAACTGCACTGACATTTCTTTAATCTTTTGGAATTTCATCATTTTTCTGAGATCAGCTAAACCATGGGATTGGCTTGAGCTAGTTCCTTCTAGACTCTTGAGCATCAGCTGTCCGGGTGATCTGCAAACACTGAATTCGAGGAGATCATGCCTCACATCCCCCATTGTTACAGATGGCAGGATTTATATTCCATCCACAGTATCATCTGGAGATGAATATATCCTCCTGCTTCATTCCAAATACAGAACAGAAATATCTACTAAACATTTCTGCCTTTCTGCACCAGTCACCATCTGGCACGAGCAGGGAAGAAGCAGCACTCAGCGCCAAGCTCCATCAGTCCCACGGGGAGGCTCGTGCCTTCCACACACCCCACACACCCTGGTGTGCTGAGTAGCCTTGAGACACCCCACAGCCCAATGCCAGGGCCCTCCCCATGCCTTCACCTCCACTAACCAGCCTGGTTCCCCACTGAGCCTTGCTGCTGGCAGGGGGCTGGGGCAAATCTCCAGCCCTTGCCCACTTGCCTCAAGGCCAAGCTGGCAGTCTGGCACCAGAGAAATTCCCCATCTGACCCTGGGCTGAAAAGGCCATTGCCATGTAAATCACTGAAGCTGGAAGGCAGAGAATGAGTAGCAGCCTTGATGGAGAAGGATGAGATAAGGGGGCTTTTTTGAAATTCAGAAATCCTTTATTCTTTTCCCACCAGCCACTCAAACAGCAGCTGAAAGCCAAACTGGGGCTTATATGAGACTTGCTGGGGGAAAATACTGCAAAACACACAAACAGTGCTTTGAATGTGTTTCTGGGAGTGGAAGTCACCTCTTTTTCCTCTCCAAGTCACACCCCTCCTCTAGGCCCCTTCCCAGCCTGGTGTGGCATCCCCATGCTGTCACACCAGCTGAGTGTGATGGTGCTTTCCTGGCTACCTCTGGTGCCTCTGGGCTTCAGGGTCAAGGGTACAGAGCAGGCAGACTCATAGCCCCGTAAACCACATGTTCAGGGAACCGCAGAGCCGCAGGGTTGGTGTGAATGAGATTGCAAGGAAAGGATTCCCAGCCTTCCCCCTTGATCTTTTTTTTTTTTCATCAGTGTTCTTTATTTACTCCTTATTGCATATGGCAAAGCCAGGAGGAGAGAAGATGAGAAAAAAGGCACAAGTCTGCAGGGGAGAAAAGAGAGGCGTTATTGTGAAGTGTGTTTGTCCCTGGCTGGTGGCACAGCAATTCCGTGGGATGTGGGATTCCCTGCTCCAAGGGCTGCCTTGCTGCAGTACCACAGGCAGTGGGGGCTGCTGCAGAGAAGGCCATGCTTGGGTTGGAGAATCACTTCTGGCAGCAGTCACTGCACAGAGTGGCTGTGCTGGGTTAGCCTGGCTGTGTCCCCCTCAGCAGCAACACGGACCCCATTAATAATTAACCAGGTGTGGAGACAGGCATCCCACGTGTAATGGCATCGCAGACATCTGACACTCCTAATGGCCTTCTCTCTCTGCCTCCCACAGCAGGGCTGGCAGCTGATCCTGCCACTTCTCCTGAAGGTCATCCCTGTGGTGCCATCCCCTCCCGTGGGCTGTGCCTGAGCCTCCCCTGCCTGTACATCTCCCCCTACATCCTTTGTCCAGACTGTGAGCAGGGTCACAGCTTCACCACTGGGATGGCTCTTGAGGAGAGACACCCTCTCTGCAGCCCCCCAGTGCCTTCAGGAGGGCAAAGGAAAACCAAGTTGGGGTCCACCAACCAACCACACTGGCAAGGAGCTATCCTACCTTTCATCCAAATTCATTTTTCCACCTAGGAGAAGCCCTCTGGCATTGGCCAGTTTTCCCTGTACCGGGGGCTATGATGTGCTGCATCAACACTGACTGCACGTGCTGGCTTTGCAGACCCACACCTGGGGAATGCATCCATACAGCTCCTCAAGTGCTCCCAAGCTGTCAGAACATATCTGAGGTTGGGTGTAACACTGTGCACAGCAGGAAATGAGCCCATGGAGAGGGAAAGCCATTTGGCAGCGGCTCAAGCATTGCTGCGGACACTGGGGCTGTGCTGGGGCTCAGGCACACAGTCCTGTCCTCCCTTGCCAGAGAGAAACCTCTGCAGTGGTGTCAACACCAGTTCTGATCCTTAGTAAAGGGACTGCTGAAAGCACCAAACTTCAGGGAGTCCTTCTGAAGAGACCACCCTGCTGTGATGAGGCACCAAAGTCCCTGGAAAATGAAGAGAAAGGTTCAAGTAGGGGATTAACAGGTGGGATTAAAGGCTCAGCGGTTCTTGAGGTGGATCTGATCATGCTCTAAAGCAGCCCACCGCAGCTCTGTGCAGAGAGGAATTGCTCTTTGTCTGATTTAATTACCTCTTATAGCAATTCCTTGCTTGCTGTCTGTGCTCACCTTTACCAGAGACCACAGTGAGGGTGCCCTACATATCCCTGAGGGCAGCTTGCCCATCACCACATTTGGGACTGGCACTTGGTGAGGGTAAGGAGACTAGTGGCAAAGCTGCCACCAAAAATTCTCTTGGAAATGTGGAGAAATGCCTTTCATCCGTCAAACTTCAGTCATCAGCAAAGAGATTTAATTTTAAGCACGGTTTGATTTTAAAGAACCAGAGTCTGTTGGCACCAGTGACTCTCACCTTTTCTAAAGGCAGCCCCAAGAGCTGGTGGTGCCACCAGGCTTGTCCCTCCACACCTGAGCACCCAGACCCCTCCAGCATCAGTGTTGACAGCTGACAAATTGATGTCCAATGTACCCAGCAATATTTGCCACCTACATTTTTGACACCTTGTGAATGTTCCCAAATGCTGGAGGTGGGTGCCATGGGGAGGTTTGTGCCTCCCTGGAACCCACGAGCACTGACAGTGCAGGACAGGGGGGCTCTTCTCTACATAGTGACTTTTCACAGTCAGAAAAACTCACACATTTCCAAAGACAAAGTGTGGGAGGAAAGGAGGGGGCTCTGCCCAACAGTTTCCATATCCTGACAAACAGATAAAGGGCTGATCAGCCTGTTCACTGCATGGAAGAGTGTGGATAGGAAAACAGCCAGATGGGGCTGGCTGAAGCTGGTGGGCACTGCTAGTGCTGTTGCACAGAGAAAAAGGGCCAAAACAGGGCAAGTGGGTACTGACCCCTCTCTGCCCCCATCAGACCCATGAACTCTGCAGTTTAAATGTATGTCACAAGAAAGAATTTCCTTGATTTGAAAAATGCCAAACCAACTAATTTAGGTCCTCTCCTTGTTTTGAGAGACATGGTGAATACTGAGGATTTTCAGGCTACTGAATTTCTTCACAGCTTGTCACCCCACATGCATAGTACTTGGTCACTCGCTGAGCCAGGGCAGCCACTGACTGCACTGCTCAGGCCATGGCTCTGCTGCACCAGCTCCCACTTTTGGACTGGTTTCTGTTCTTTTCCCAGCATCCATCCATCCATCCTGCTCCTCATTGTGTTTGTGAGCATCGTTGGCACTGCAAAGAGGAGCCCACAGGGACTTTGGGGTTTCTTATCTGAACAGCAATTGAAAGCCTTACATTGCCTATGAAGGCTGGGGGTATTTTTCCACTGTGTGTGCTATTTTGCATCATCTGATTATATTTCACCCCCTCAACTACCAGTTTTGTGGCCCAGCTGTGGCCCCCAGGGACCATGCTAGCTGAGGACACTGCAAGGCTCTAGGGGATGCCGGGTGCAGAGGGTGGAGGAGATGCAGAAGCAAGCAGGACAGGCACTCTCCTGTGCAGGGTTGCCATATCAACAGGTTCTCTGGGAGCCTCTCACTGCAGATGAAGCATTTTTGGGATGTTGTGATGTGAGCTCGAGCACTCCCGGCTTCTGTGGCCCAACGTCCTCTCAAGTGCCCTCTCCTCTCTGTCTTCTGGGGACTCTGCCAGGAAATGTTCTCAGGTGTGTTTTGCTTCTCCCAGTGTTGCTGGTTTGCAGCACACCAGCAGCATCCCTGCCTGCATCCATCCCTGCCAAGCAACGGCACCCAGTCATTATCACAAGGCAGCAGCGTGAGCAGCTGTAGCTGCTGCTGAGGGGGTCAGGAGGGACACCGAGCCCACAGACAGGTGAGGAAGGAAGCACTAGGGACTGCTCCCAAAGCCCTGCAGCATCCATGCCCCAAGAGTGGCAGCAGGGCTGCCTCTCCCAGCCCACAAAAGGCAGAAAGTGGGCAAATGGCAGCTGCCTTTACTAATTTCCAAGGGGGAAGGAGAGTTTTAGTCTGACACAAGCCAAAGCACCAGGCAGGTGTCCCATACTGAGGTGCCCTGAAACCCTCTGAGTCCCTTCCAAGGCTTCTTCTGCCTCAGCATGGCTGTTTTCCAGCTGCCAAAGTCAGAGAAATGCTGAAATCAGTGAGAAATTCTCCTTGACTGCATGGCAGAGATTTTTCATCTGGCAAAACCAGACTGAGCTGAAGGCTGAGGCTGCCAGAGCACTGGGGGCATTACCCTTCATCAGGGCTCCTGGACGTATGGGGTGACAACATGGGGTGGTCCGGGAGGCTTCCAGGGAGCCAGGGAAGAGTCAGGCAGAAGGGAAGAAGGCAAACAGATATGTGGGGTGAATGAAAAGGGGGAGCTGCAGGACAGCAAGAGGTGGACATGTCTCTGCAGATCGGGGCAGGAGGCCTCTGCAATTGATGCAGGAGTGCAGGAGGCAGAGTGGGAGGAATTTGCTCTGGAGGCATTTGCTACTTCAGATAGCTGGGATGCCGAAGCAGGGAGGGTGTTTACATTCCCTCCCTTATCTGCACATAGACACCATGGGGCCCCTTTCCTGCTGAACAGGTTCTTGTTGGCCGGGGAGAAGTGGGGAGCTTGGCGCCAGTGCTGACCCTGCACCCTCCTTGATAGCCAGGGCTGGGGACAAGAGATGGAATGGGGCAGACATGTGCCAAAGCCCTACTGACCTCCTCACTGAGTTGGGCAGGTCAGCTGGGTTCTCCCCAAGCACACCCCACCTCTCCTCCTGTGCCTGTACCTCTCCGGACAGGATCTGTGGGTGTGTGTGACTCAGTCACCCATCATGTTCTTGCTTGCTTGGCTTTGCCTGTCAGGGTGTAAATCCCCCTTTGCTCTTTGCACCTGGGAGCCACACATGCAAAAGAATCCCATGGAGAAGCAAGGGGTCATGACATCCCTGGATGTGTCCCGCTCACTGTTGTGCCGTGGGCTGGCAGATATGTGTCCTGAGTTTTGGGGGCCTGTGGCTCTGCTGCAGAGCTGGGCACGGGCAGCAGCCCGGGGTGCTGAGCCTGTCCCACCCTGGGCACTGGCAGGGCAGAGGGCAACTGCAGGGACAGGACAGCACTGCATGGCAGCATGGCATTGCCAGCCTGTCTGCTCACTAAACTGAACCTTGGCCATCTCCCCAGGATCTCCTGGGAGCGTGTCCTGTTCACAGTATGGGAACTGGGAGAAGTCAGCAGCTGCTGCTGCCTGTGCTTGGGGCATCCAAGTACCAGCATGACTTGGCTGGCAAGGCAGTGAGTGCCAGACCCACACAGGACCTGTGGAAGCCCCACAGTCCCACAGGCCCCTCCAAGCCCCCACCAGAGCAGTGGCCATGAGGACCAGAGCAGGGACAGGGCTGGGGCTGTTCCCTCGTCTTGGCTGATCATTGCCTGATAGGGGGAAGGAGCTGCAGGACTCTTGCTGGGACTGGGCAGCACTGCCAGGGGAAGGAGGGAACTTTCCCAAGATGCAGAGTCAGAGGGAGCTGTGGGAAAGACAGAAACTCCTGGAGCCCAGAGGCAAACAAAGAACCCAGCAGGGCTGGCTCTCCTCCAAACCATGTCTTTGCTAGGATAACCACAGTGGCACAGTGTAGGCTGAGGAGCAGGGTCGTGAAGAGTGGTCTGCCCAGCTGTCCAACAGCCTTGCCCCCAGTTCCCCACCTCTGTAGCACCCATGGCCCCACTCAGTCCCCTCCTGGGCTCTCAGCACTGTGGTGACCTGCTGGGGCAGGAGGCTGCGCCGGCCCACGAGCAGCCGTGGGGGATGCTCACTGCAGAATGGCCCAGTGGTGCTGCCATGACCTGTATGCTCACACGACGCCTCCCACATCCAACAGCCTTCCAAACGCTCATATAGCTCCGATATTGTGTCTCTTGAAGTGCTGCTGCTTCTCCTCAGACACCCCACAAATATGTTAAGCAGCACAGGGCTGTGGCAGAGCCTGCAAGCCCCCGCAGCTGCCCTGTGCTGGGATGACAACTGCCCGTTTATTCCTCCTCTGCTTTGTCTCTCTTGGTGAGCCTTTGATCCATAGCAATACTTTGCCTCTCACTCCACGACAACTTAATTTCTATAGTAACCTCCTGTGCTGGATCTTGTCAAAAGGCCTTTTGAAAATCTGAATAAACTGTTGAGTGGTTTTTCTTCTACCCACTCTTTACTGAAGTATTAGAAGAACTCTAATATAAGAAACGAGGCTGGATAGTCCTGGCTCAAACCAAACACTTTGCAATCATCCAGCCATTCAGGTTTTGATAATTGTCTTTGCCGATTTGCCAAACACAAAGGATTTTTCCTTGCGATGCTCCCACGGCACCAGCAGGGCCACTCCTGCCATGGCAGTCCCTGAGGACAAGCTGGGGGCATGTTTCAGGACAGTCCTGACTGCCCTGGGCCAGCAGTGAGGGGGACTGCTGCAAACCACTCCAGCTTGATACAAAATTAATTAATCTATGAAAATTTCCTATCTGCAAATAATTCAGACCTTATGAATTTCCAATATAACCATTTATCACAGCTGGCAATTTGATGCTGGCAGCAGAGCCCTTGGACGCTCGGGGAGTAATTGATAGCCTAATCTAATTTTAAATTAGGGTTTGTGTTTTTAATTTCAGCACTCTGAAAACACCCCTTTGTTTGGACTAAACCCCACTTCTCCTGCGACACTGCAGGCAGTGGGCTTGTGCCCAGGGCTGCCCATAGGCCTGCCTGCTCCTGCTGCCCTGCCCCCTGTGCCAGCTGTGACACCAGGAGCAGGGCTGGCTGGTGATGTGGCTGTGCATCCCTTGGGAGCAGGGGTGGCTCCCAAGCCGGCAGGGCTGGGGAGGGGTGGCAGAGCTGATAGCAGTGTGTACCCATGACCCCCCTACCCCAGCCCACCACTTCTGCAGCTAAATACTCAATCCAGGTAATTAACACTTACGCATCCATCACCTTTCAGGGAAGTGGGATCCCTCTCCCCCTGCTGAGTAACATCCCAGCGTGTTGCTAAACAGCTATTACACCCTGTTGTGGGGTGACTGCGTTTTAGAGGTGGGAGAAGGAAAATGATCCCTGTACTTACGTGGTCTCAATTCCGTAACATGCTCAAAAGATACTGAGTAATGAATGTATAATGTCAGCTGAAATGTGACAGTCTCACCATCCCTGCACTACAGCACTCACCAGAAATCCCAGTGAAAACGGGCACAGCAAGGGACAGATCCCACAAAAGGGGGACGTCATGGGAAGCCCATGGGCATCCCAGTGCTGCACTCAGGCTGTCTGTCCAGGCCAGGGCTTCCATCATAGAGCCCCAAGCTGGGAAAGTGTTGGTGGTGACACACATGGGGACCTGGGAAGGGATGGGGACAGCAGGGACAGTGAGAAAGGAGAGGCCAGTACAGCCAGAGAGGAGGGTGAAATGCGAGGCAAGAGCATGTTTGATGTGGTTCATTAGTTAATGGGCATGCTGGGCCTTGATAGTGCAAAGCATTAAAGAGGTGCAAAGGATTTCATGTTTTAAATTATTTATCCGTTTTTTCTCTCTTTCTAACTAGATGCTGGGAGGAGCAGCCCCTGTGTGGCTGACTGGGAGCAGAGTGGCCTTGCAGGAGGGAAACTAATGCAGGGCTGGGCTTCATCTGCAACTGCCCATCCCTGGGATTAGCACTGGGAGCCAGACCCATGGGGCAGGGGACATGTGTGGGGCAGCACGGCTGGCATATATTCACCCTTGGCCAGGCATCACTGGAGACCATGTGGGGCCACTGCCACCAAAGGGCAGCTCTGGGGGCACCTGGCCATCATAAAGGGGTTCCCATAAACAACCACTATCCTCCTCATCTCTGCCCTCGGGCGGAGTGCAGCTGCTTAACCCTTTCTTGGGGACCATCAGGACACTGAGCCAGAGGCATAATTGAGCAGGGGAGCGATTATCACATTGAAAATCTGGACACAACCCCGTAACAAGATTTGCAATTTGTACCAGGCAGGCAGGCAGGCAGGCTGCAGGATACTTTCCCCATTAGGGGCCACATGCTGCTAGCAATCACATTAGTGGGGCTGGGATTTAGCGTCCGGAAATCAAAGTGGTCCCTGCAGACCCTGGCCCATTGCAGGATGAGCCGGACAACTGAGGGGCAGGGAGGGGCTGCTTATCCACACACGCTCCCTGCTTACAGCTGGACTGAGCTATCCTGAGGTCTTCCTTGCTCCTGCCAGCACTGGGAGCCATGGAGTCCTCCCACTTGGTCATCTGATGACTGAGCCTCCTTGGATGTCACCTGAACAGTTTGCTCAGCTCCCAGGTGTGCAGAAGTCCCAGCAGAGTCCCAGCCCTTGCAACCATGCTGCTCTCATTCACTTTTATTTTTCAGATCTATTGGTTAAACAGATTTTAATCTACACAGTCTGGAGCTATTGATACCATGCCGTGCTAATTTGTTAGCTGGCTGTCAAGTAGATGAAGTGAAATGCCAAGTATTAAATGAAATGTACGCTGTGAAACAGGTCATTGCAGAGTTCCCTATTTCCCATGTGGCATCCTGCTCCCACGAGGGGCTCACTGTGAGCGATGGGTGCTCTTGGGGTGTCCACTGGCATGTGGGACAGCTGCAGGACTCCCCTGGCCCCACTGTTTTGAGGGGACCAGAAGCTGCCTCAATCTGCACAAGAGATGGGGCATGTAGCTGCCTACACCCCATCCTTGGTCTCTCACCTCCCTGTCCTCAGTGCAGAGGATTGCACTGCTGCATCCCAGCACCCATGACACCCCCCAGCTCACTGGGTGCCCCCTCTTTCCCCCAGTATGTGGCCCGAGGGGTCCTGCCAACCCTCAGGGGATGGCAGAGGCTGTGCTGTGCTGGGGTGGCTGTGCAAATGCAGGGGGCACCTGCTCCCTGAGCGCTGCGCCTGGGAGATTATTTATTTGGTGACTTATGACTTTGTTTTCCCCTGTGTAAATATGTAGGAAGCGCAGCTAATGTTCTGTGCACAGCTGAGGCAATTACAGCCCTCAGCGCAGCTCCGCGCCCCCCGGCCCCCTCATGCAGATCAGTCCAGCCACGACCCCGCCCCGTGCAAAGCGAGAAACTCCTATTAAACCACTACAATGAAACACGGCCAGCACTGCCCACAGCCCTCGGCAACCCTACTCTGGGCGCTTGGGGCTGAACGTGCTCTTGGGGCAGCCCCCCATGGGCCAGCTGTGCTGGGATTATCCTTCCAGCTGTGGCAGGACCACTCTTCCAGTTGTGCTCTGGATCGTCTTTACAGCTGTTCGAGAGGATGCAGGTGTGAAGAGGTGATGTTTCAGCTGTGCCTGGGGGTGCCCCTCCAGCTGTGCAAGGGTGGGAGAGGGCTCTAGCTGAGTAGGGCTGGCTTTTCCAGCTGTGGCAAGGAGAGTTCGAGCTGCCCCCAAGACCATACGGGAAGAGTCTCATAGCCTCACGCAGAGCAGGTAGAGCCCCAGACCACCCTCCTATGGACAGGAGTAGGGCTGATGCTCCAGTCCCGAGGGCTGATGCTTTCACTAAGGAGGGCAGGTGCCCAGGCCATGGAGCCTGGGCAGCAGCTGTGTCTCCCAGGCCCCGGCCCCTCGACGACAGGCAGCCCCGAATCAGCTTCATTAAGAACCATTGATCTGTTTCCTGCTTAATATATTTTTCATTTCCAAATGTTTTTTTCCAGGCTCCATAGCGTTTGCAGCTTGTACCAATTAAGGCAGTAGCACAGAATGAGTGCTGCAGCCCATTAATTAAACTTACACGGGGAGATTAAGTGCCCACTCCAGTCTCCCTGGCAGGTCTCTCTGAGCAACAGGCGTGCTGGGGATGGAAGCAAGCCTGAGCATTCACGTGTTGGTCACCTGCCCTCTGTCCCTCTCTGCCTGCCCTATTCCCAGTTGGCCATGAAGCCCCTTCTGCACTTGGCACCAGCCACTGCTCCACGAGTGCTCACCTCGGGCACAGTGTGGGCTGTGGCACTGCTGGAGTGGGGGCAGTGGGGGCTGCCAGGCCCCCATACACCAGGGATTGGGGTTGGCTCCTCCTGGCTCTGCTTGGAGCGGGGATGCTGTACTCAGTGTCTGCACATCAGTGCATTCATTTTGGGGAAGGATGCAGTGCACACAGTGATGCTGTCTTGCCCTGTACCTTCCATGACAGCAGACCTGTGGCACCCTCTGCACTGCCATGCTCTGGAGTGGCTTCTGCCCTAACTGTGGGGCAAGGGGACTCAGGGCAGGGGGCCCTGGCTCCCCACATGCCTCCACTGAGCCAGCTGTGGGCACAGCTCTGCCCCATACTCATAGAGCTGGTCAGGGACCAGCTGTGGGTTTGATTAAGTGGAGCTTGGGCTCATGGCAGCCCTTTGAATCCTACCATCGGCAGAAGGTGCCCACGCTGTGCTGTTCCCTCCAGGAGGAGCACACTGATGGGCAACCTGATCTCCAGGCACCGGCACCAACACCGTGGAGCAGCAGCGGGTGCTTACGCTGTCACATACTGTTGCCATGGAAATGATCACACTGCCACATGCTGACATCCTCCTACCCAGGGCACCTGGGCAGCCCCTCTAGCACTCACTTCGGCGCTGATGACGCCGGTGGGCAGTCCTGCAGCAGGAGGGAATGCAGCAAGAACTGCACGGGTGTGGCAGAGGCAGGTCTGTGGGTGCAGGTAGATCATCCCATTGCAGAGGTGTCTGTGGATGAGCCCTCCAGCCATTAATTTAAACAAAAGAGGAGAAAATGGAGCCATGCCCAAAACCTGGAGCATTGCTGAAACTACATTCTGGAGGTAGAGTCACTTTCCCCTGGATCAGGATGGCAAAGAAAAAGAGATGGTGCAAAAAGCAAAGACTAAGTGGGGAGATGCTGAGCTTGGCAAAATGATGGAGGGTTCTGTGGTCAAGTCAAAGAGCCAGGAGGGGACATACTGTGTATCCCATCTCAGCCGTGTACAACAGACCCACCATCTCTTTGGGCAGGAGCAGAGTTTGGCTGGCCTGGACAGCAGTGCAGGCAGAGCACCATGGATTTCTCTTCAGTTTCCACTTATTGCCACATGACATTTTGATTAAAACCTTGTTTTATGAGGAATTAAGAGGACACAGTAGATGGATTAAAAACCTGCTCATGGACAGATTCCCTAACTGGTCTTGTTAATGGGGAAGTATCAGGAAAGGGTTGTGCCAAGGAGAGGCCTTGGGGACCAAAACTATTTACTGTTTGCAGCAACAGGCAATGTGAGGTTGCAAAAACTTTGCTGGTTGGTGTGAGGAAGATGAGAAATGATAACGAGGAAGATTTGCTGCAGCATCATAGCCAAGACAAGCACAGCAGAGTGAGCTGCAATACAAGGGGTGACACTGGGGACATATTTAGGTGGTGGTTTAAGGAGAAATTGTGTGTCCTCCCTCCTGAAACATGTTTTAACACAGTTTTATGGGCAGGGCACATTAACTTGTGAGTTTTCTATTTGTTCAGAGTTTTTGCCTTCCCATAAGCAGTTGCTCTCAGAGACAGGAGAGAATGGTCCTGTGGAAAACTAGCCCCCATCCCTGCTTTGGGACACCCAGCATGGGACACCCACCAGTTGTGTCCCCAGCAGTGAGGCTGGAAATACCACGCAAAGCTGTGGGGTCAGGGTGAAGTGTGCCAGGGCAGGACCAGCATCCCCTGCCTAGAATGACACCAGCACTAGCATGGTAGCTCCCAGTGCATCACTTGGTGTTTCCCTGCCTCATTGCTTTTGATTTAGCAGTTGCTAGAGAAACTAAAAGTTGCAGTTTGGGGAGCATCTGCATTTTAATTAGTAATTACCAGCAGTGCTGCTCTGGCCCAGCTGTTGCCTGCAGGGTTCCTGCTGCCACTTAGGGCTGCCCTGCCAGGGTAGCTGGAGATGCCCTCCTCACCCTGCCCTGCCCTGCCCTCCTCCCCATGTCGGCAGGCGACCAGAGGGTTTGGCACTGATGGTCCCCACCCAGGGAAGGTGACTTGCTGAGCAGGACACCGTGTTAATGCATAGGGGTCCCAGTGTCCCAGCTGCAACCTGAAGGGAAAAGAGCATCACTGTGGCATCTGGGGCTACAGCTGGTTTGGTTTGCTGCAGCAGCTCCTTCCCTCCCACCCACTCCTGCGGCTCCCTCTGCTAATGCCCATACTTGTTCCTGCTCCTCCACCTGATTAATTCCTTATGTGTCTCTGTAAATGCTGCTGTGATGCTCAGAGAAGGGAGACCTGCATGTCCCCTCTGCCTGGGAAGCTGCTTGCCCAGAAGAGAGCCTGAGGTAGTCTCCGGGCACTGCAGTCACCTTCCTTGCGTCCCTCCGGGGTGATGCCTGCCGTCCCCATGTGAACCCTCCACACCATGCCAGATTCCCTCGTGCGATTCCTGCCCCATGGCTCCAGGATCTGCAAGGTGGGTGCCGACGGTATGACCCCCCTGCAGAACTCTATTCCTGGCTGCTCCCTTCCCCTCTCCAGCTCACTGGGCCAGCGGTTCATTTTAACAAGGCTTTTAGGCTTAAGTGCTGCTTGACATGACTGGGAGAAATTGATATTTTGAGAATGAGCTTGCGAGGGGCCATGAATAATTCAAATTGGGGTGGTTCCATTCCCATAAACAGGCTGCTAAAAAAGCCAAACCCACTGCTTAACAAGGAAACCAATTTCCATCCTGCAAAGCCCCAGACCCTGGCTCAGCCTCTGCTGAATCTTTCATCTCCAGAAAGGGGTTCCCACATGGCAGCGGCAGCAAGGGAAGCTGGCCCCAGCACCCTTTCCAGAGCATTCTGGGATGGTACTTGCTCCTTGCACCACAAGAAGTGGCACAGCCCTGGGGAGCCCTGCTGCGGTCACTGGAGGCAGTGGCACTGAGGCCATGCAAACCAGTGGTCAGCAGCATGTCACCAGCCCCACTGGCCTGGTTTGACCACTTTATTTTGTTAGGTCCCTTGTTAAGGGCTACCTGTGGGGCTGAGAGCAGCGAGCCCCCACTGCAGTGAGGACAAGCTGATGAAGCCTGTCACACCAGGGGTGGCTCTGGCAACAGGGAATGGACACCTTCAGTCCCCAGGGAGGCAACAGGGCACACGACCTAGGTGGGGGTGCAGGGCAAGGAGCTGAGGAGGGGAACTGGGCTCAGGCCCTCTGGCAAGCATCTGGCTGTCCACCTGAGGATGTCCCCATGGAGACTCACAACTCCCAGGAGCTGCAGGGCTTGGACTCTCTGTCTATCTGAGCACACTGTGAGAATGATCATCCAGGAGGGCACATCACTGCCAGACTGGAGCACAGCACTGGCAAAGGGATGATGGGTTTGAACTGGCCATGAATGAATTTAGACTGGAAATTAGAAGCATGATCCTCACTGCCAGTGCAGCCAGCCCCAGCGTGGCCTCAGGATAGGACTGTCCACAGCATGAGCTCAAGCTGGGCTGGAGACAAGGGAGGGAGAAAGGGAGGCAGGAAGACAGGAGGGAGGGAGGGAAAGAAGGGAGAGATGGATGGATGGATGGCAGCAAGATCACAGTAGTCAAGCACAGAGCCATTCCCAGCTCCACATGCCCTTCCTCCTGGGTGTGCCCACCCCGTGCTAGCAAGGCCAATCTGCCAGGACCATTGACCTCTGCGCTATGGCTGAGGGACCTCTGTGCAACCTGGGAGCATCCCATGCCTGCCCCAGTGCTGCTGCAGCCTGCGACCCCCTCCTCCCCTGAGAGGGGACAGGATGGGATCACCTGCTGCTCCTATCCCTTGCATCAGGAAGTGCCTCCATGGTCGCACTCCCAGAACTGAGCTGGCAGCCCTGGTGTGCCAGAGCCACTGTGCGCTGACAGCAGCGTCTGTTTGCTGCCACTGAGGATCCCTCTCTCTCTGGCTGCTCATTACTGGACACCTTCCAAGTGACAGGGCTGGATGACACTAATCTGGCTGGTTTCACAGCAAGAGCCCACACTGGCAAAGGGCTCAGCAGCTGACCCACAGTAGCTCTGCCAGGGAACTGGAAGCTACCCAAGTTTGCATGGGCATCCCAGAGCATCCTGGAGAGGAGGGACCCAGGGAGGTGAACGTTGTGGCCAGAGCCAAGCTATCATGACCATGACCACCAGCACTGAGGGCCACCTGGAATGAGCTCAGGGAGACAATTTTCCCCACACTCCAGCCTACAGGAAAGGTGGACACCCTGTAGCCCAGCTGTCCCCATCCTTGGGCTGTACAGCAGCTGTACAAGCTCACCCTGGCAAGTTCTGCTGTTCTCACAGATGCTGGTCTTGTCTCCTGTCCAGCTAAGACTCCCAGGGACAAGGATGCTGATGGTTGAGAGGGGTGATGGTGCGTGATAGGGGAACTGCAGCCCACACCGGGGCCTGGGGGTGCTCAGTAAGAGGTGAGGGGGACAGTGAGGGCATCTGGCCCCTCTGCAGGCACCCGTGGCTGTGGCTGCAACAGGAACTTTGCAAGCCCTACAGCATCCCATCTGGGCTGGCAGGAGCCTGTCAGGGACTCAGCCTTCCTCAGGCTGGATGTGTGGTGAAGGGGCAGAGAAAACCCCCAGTCCTTCAGCAACACCCAACACCCTGGGGACAAGGACCCCCGAAGGCACTGAGGGCCGCACCAGGAACACAGGGGGTGACACAGCACCTTGTCCCCAGGGAGCGCGGCGAGAGGCGTGCAGTGATTAGCGAGGAAGAGCCCTGCAGCCCTGCCGCTGGCAGGGAGAATTAGCGGTAATAAGTCATGATCATCCCCTGATGACGAGCACTTAATGTGTGCCGGTTCTGCTATCAAAGTGCCTCTTAAACCCCAATCGCCCTGTCGATAGCGATGGCAGCGGCTGATGGATCCCCAGTCGCCCGGCCGCCCGGCCAGGTCGCTCCCAGCATGCCACAGGCAGGAGCATCGATTTCCCACAACTGCAAAGAGGCAAATATTTGAAAAGTGATAAATAATGGGAGCTGCCGTCTTGGCTGTGCACGTCAGCGCCCAGGATTAAGGCAACGAGGTGAGACTGCCCAATTAAATCCCAATGAAAATGGCTGCAAATTCAATTTTCCCCCTCACCCATATCCATCCCGAGGGCTGGGGAAGGGGGGAGGCTGATAACACGGGGTTCATCGATTAGCACTGCTGGGAAGAAATCTCTCTGAATTCAATTAGTTGGGAAAACACAAGGGGTGTCGCAGCAAGAGGGGCTGAACCTGTGTACCTTCACCATACCCCAGGGTATGGAGTACCAGCACCTGCTGCAAGTCACTAGAGGGCCACGGGACACAGTGGTGACAGCACCCACGAGTGCCCACACCACACTAGAGAGATTGGAGAGAAACGCTGTGCAGTGGTGTTTCTCTTGGATTGAAACCATTGGGGTCGCCCCAGGTCTGGCACCCCACCAGCATCTGCAGGACATGGTGGTAGCTGTGTGGAAGAATCAAACATTCCGCTCCCTCCGCGGCACTGATGGTGGCTGACAGGGAAAAGGTTGTGTGAAGCAAACCATGCCCCTGAGAAGTGCCTGGCCCATGCTGACCTGCACAGAGCAGGGCTGGCCTTGGCATGGATGAGGCTGTGGGTGCTCAGCAGGTCCCAGTGGGAAGGGGAGCTGGGATGCCGGAGCTAGGGGAGGCAGCTGCTCCCCAGACCCTTCTTCCAGGGTTCCAGCGCAGGGAGATGACCCTGCCGGGATGAACAGCCATTATGTCTCATCGCCTTGGAAACCGAGCAGCAGCTCTGACAAGCCTCTCCACCTCCTCCTTCTCCTCCTCTTCCTAGGTGAGCCCCACGAGAAGAGGCCGGAGAGGTTTGGGGATTTGGGGCTGGGGATAAGCCCAGGCTGTGCTGCTGGCTGCAGGCATGGCAGCTGCCTGCCCCCACCAGGCTCAGTTTCTCCTCCCTGTGTGTGAGAAGCCCCCCAGTAAGGCACATGGTGCTCAAATTAGCATAAGCAATGGAGGAGTCTCACTCTGTTCCCCACTGGAAGCACAATGTGTGTATTCCAGCCAGCCCCTGCCACTGTGAAAAACAGGCTCATGGTGATGGGCAAAGAAAAGTCTCTCCAGCCCACAGAGCAGGGCCATCGGCCTCGCCGGGCTGTGGAGATGTGGTTGCTGGGTCAGTGGGAGCAGGCACCAGGGTCCCTGGAGGGATGACAGTAACCTGACTGCCCCACTTCTTCGCCACCTTCCCTGGGGTGGCAGCCCGGGCTGCCCCTGCACCAGTGGGGACACGAATGCCAGGGCTGATGGCAGGGGCTGGGGGTGGCACAATGAGAGCTGCTGGGACAGAGGGACACCAGGCATGAGGGTCTCCCGGGACTGCCAGCATGCCCCTCCTCTGCAGCCTTGAACCGGGGCGAGCAGCGACCCCTCTTCTGCTCCCCGGGCGTCCGGGGCCATTGCGAGGGCTGGGATGGGATGGCAGGACGGGGCTGGGAGGCGCTGGGGCAGATGTGAGCTGCTCTGCCTCGGGGAAGGTGCTTTTCCCAGGTGCAAGCACAGCTGGGGCCGGCTCCCGTGCCCTCGAGGCGGCTTTTCCCTGCGTGACACCCGAGCGCTGTGGGGAGCAGGAGCACAGCCTGCTGGCTGCCGTCTGCACGGCCCCCACTGCTGCCTGCCTGCCTGCCTGCCTGCCTGCCTGCCTGCCTGCCTGCCTGCCGGCAGGAGCGGCACACAGACACGGCATCCCCATGGCCCCAAGCGGGGAATCCCACAGCCTATCCTGCCTGCAGCATCCCTGCCGCATCCCTGCTGCATCCCTGCGCCCCCAGCCCCACCGCGAGCCCAGAGCATCCCCAGAACTGGGGCGCGCCCAACTCCCCACACCATGGTGGGTGGAGGGCTGGGGGCACAGCTGGCTCGGAGGACAGGATCCCCTTGCAGCCAGGGTGACCGTGGCTCCGTGCTGACATTGCAGCAGGACTGGTGACACGCAGCTGGGGCTTGCTGACAGTGGCGGCAGTGTATGTGGGCAGGGGGCCACCATCGCCTTAGCTGGGAGGGAGCAGGGTCAAGGCAAGTCTGCCTTCTGCTGCCCTTTGCCTCCTTGCCCTCCAGCCCTGCAGGACTGTGTTGCCTGGTAACCTTCCTCCTCCTCCTTCCACTATTCCTCCTCCTCCTCCCTGCAGCCCAGTGTGAATGTCTTATGAGGGACTGAACAGGACTGGAGGTGGGGGAACAGTGCTGTTGGGGAGCTCTTCAGCTGCAGTTCTGGTGCAGGATTACCTGGCACTGGGGTAAGGGGCCACAATGCAGTGCAGAGCCTCCCCAGAGCACTTGGGGGTGGGTAAAGGAGGCCCATACAGGATCCATAGCATGGGCAGGTGGTGGCTGACGTGTGTCCCTACTGTGTATGCCCCTGCACACACTTCTGCTCAGCCCACAGGAGCAGACAGAGGCCCTTTAGCTGGGTTTTCCCCTCCTGCCTGCAACGTCCTGGAGCACTCCACACCCCAAAGCTCCTGGGGCCTGGTCTGAGACTTGATATTCTGCCCATTCCCCTACACACATTGGCAATTAGATCATAATTGTAATATTTGCATATTCATAACAGCTGAAATTAATCGCATTTGCATAATGGTAATGAAAGGGACTTCATTAATTACCGCCTTTTTTCGGGGGATTTTGCATGTAAATGGATTCCATTAGGCAGGTTGAGCTGTGGTGGGTGCAGCAGTGGGATGGAAGCCGAGTCACCGGACTGGGATGGAGTTGTGAGGAATGATGGCATCACTGCCACCCTGTCTGCCCCAGTCCCCCGTGACACACTGCTGGGCTCAGCCATGGTGTGGGGACTCGGGCAGGGACTTCCTACCCATGCCCAGACCCAGTGGCTTCCTCTTGTCCTGCTGACCCCACACTTGTCCCAGGCACCCTGCTACAGATGAGAAGTTGCAGATGAAAAGTTGCATGGTGCCTGGGGAGCTCTACTGTCACTGTGCCTAGGGTTCCTGGGAGCAGCAAGTGTTAGTTGGCAGTTGGCAAATGCAGTGAGAAAAGCCTCAGTGAGGCTCTTGGTGGCTGGCAGAGACATAGGACATGCTTATGGAAGCAATGAGAGAGACAACCAACACCAAGCAACAGCCCAATCTGGGGGCAGGAGAGAGGCAAGCAGCAGCATCCCTCTGTCTGTCCCCAGAGAGTGAACACCTTCCTCTGCTTCCCAGCCCACCTGTGTGCATGGCCAGTACATCCCCCTATGTCCTGGTGCCAACAGCAGCTGAAATAATAAACACGCACCAGGTTTGGGGGACCCGGCTCCAGACTGGTCCTGGGAGGTGGCAGGTTTCAGTTTGGCCCTCGCCATACGCTGCATGTGGACAGCCCTGCTCTGCTCCGGGAGGATGCTCCAGCCACAAGGCACTTCTGCTCCGCTCCGGCCGGGAAGAGGCTTTCCCGGGAGATGGAGCTCGTTGCCTCCTTATTGATGACTCTTCCCCTCCTGCACGGCTGGGGAAGAGACCTGCGGAATAAATCAGTGCAAGAGACAGATTATGGCAGCTAAAGACTCCAAATGAGATGATAATTGCGGTGGTAATGACAGCGAAGGCCTGATGCTGCCGATAAAGGAACGTCTCTTATACTCTTGGCTGGTGCCCGGCCAGGGGTTTGGCAGCGGCGCACGGCTGGGGCTGTCCCCAGGGATCCCGGGCCAGGCAGCGCTGCCCTCCCTGTGCCCAGGGCAGGGGCTGGGGTGGCCGTGCTGGTCCCCACAGCGGCAGGAGTGGATGTGCTGGGGGCCAGGCGAGGGGCTCCAGGCGGGCAGCCCTGGTGGGGCCGTTTGTCTGTTTCTCCCGCCGGCTGCATGTCAGCTCTAATTAGGCAAACTTCTGTATTCATTGCGAGCCCAGCCAGCGGAGAATTCCACAATTGAATTTTAATGCCCTAAAAACACATTACAATCAGCCTGATTAATTAAGAGATGGCTTAACACGGTGACCGGGCTGCAGCGGGCATGCTGAGGAGGGGGGCCACATGGGGCCGGCTCCTGCACCGCAGGGCATGGGGCACAGGGTGGGACTGTACCAGGACTGGCAGAGCTGGGTCTGGTCACTGAGCCTCGCGGAACTGTGGGAGGGGGTGGGATCCAGGGGCTGGCTGTGCCCTAGGGATGCAGGGCTGCATGGGATGCCAGGCAGGACAGCTGAACCCAGACTCTGGGCACCTCATCAGCCCTGGCTCAGCCAGGCAGGCAGCAGTGGGAGCATCCCCTTCCCACCCTGGGCCCTGATCTCCCCCATCAGGCTGGCCACTGGGGCCCTGATGTGCCTGTTCCCTGTGTCCCCACCATGTCCCCACTGTGGGCACGGGGACTGACATGCCATTGCCATGAGTAGGACATTCTTGGTTGGAACCCACTTGCTTTTGTTTGTGAGTGAACTACAGCAAACTGGGAGGCTCCTATTGATAATTAATAACTAATATTAACAAATACATACTATTAATAACTAATAATGAGCTGGGAGGTTCCCATTAATTTCTCTCTGCAGCGATTCCCTGGGTTGCTGGTGATGCTGACTAATGGGCTGCCACTTCCCCCAAGGCAGTTCTGCTCCTGCTCCCCAAGCCACCACTTGCTGTCACCATGCCCAGCCCAGCCCAGGCCGTGTCCCCAGACATGTCACTGCTTGGGGCGGCCTCATCACTCCACCCGGTCACTGTGGGGTGAAACATCCCCAGGGGAGCCCCTCCCCTGCATCCCACCATGCGTGCTGGGTAGTGGGAGTGATCCCTGAAGACCCTTGCTGTGTTGAATTCCACAGGGTGCCCCCGCTCAGGGAGATGGTTTGGGCAAAGCCGATCCTGCTGCAGTGTAATGACTGAAAAAGGGAGGAATCCATAACCATGGTGTAAAGGAGAGGGTGCAACCAGCAGGACATAAATCAGAGGGAGAGTGATAAAGGGAGCCTCTCGACAGGAGGGGCTGGCAGCAGAGGGAGGGATGGCGACAGCATCATGAGGCCAAAAGAAATTCTGGCATGGCAATAAATCCTGGAGCGGCTGGAGCTGCTCGGGCACTAATGATCAGGCGAAAACACCAGCTACGTTTAACAAATATTTCTGCTCTGTATTTGGAGAAAAGCAGGACGACATGCTTGAATTGTACAAGAGTGATGAAACCATCTATTAATTACTGCCGGGAATGTTAAACAACATCTGCCAGCTCAGCGGGCCCAGGCACCGCCCGCCCTGGCCTCCTCCAAGAGCTGGAGGAGAATTTGGCCTCCTCATTAATTTCCTGTGAAATCTTGGAAAAGCAAGAAAATCCTGGCCAGACAATGGAGAGCCCACTCGGACTAGGAGCCGCAGGGATGCAGGGGTGTTCAGTCCTCATTTTGGCTCCATTAGATCCTCCCTGATGAAGAATACCCATAAATTGGCAAAGGTTGGGCATATGTTTCCCATAACATAGTTTATTTTTCTTTATGTGATTTTCTTTTACACAAGTGGTTTTGGAGGCTGTAAGAAAGTGAGACCTGAGAGGGGCAACACGCTCATTAAGGCATCCATCAGGAATCTTCATCATACCTTTAGGAGGGACTGCTATCTTTCCTTGCATCTGCCATGTGCTGTGCAGTGCCTGGAACCAGAAAAATGGAGGGGACAGAGGGACAGAGGGCACAGAGGGATGGGGAGATGGAGGGCATGAGATATGGAGGGGCTGGAGTAATGGAGTGGAAGAAGTGGAGGAGGAAGAAGAAATAGAAGAAGACAAAGACGAGGAGGACGAGGAGGAAGAAGAAGAGGAGCGGGGAGAAGAGAAAAGGGGTCCCACCAGGAGGGGAGGACACCACAGGACCACGGCAAGCCCCAGCTGTGGCATAGCCCTGCTGCACCCCATCATTAGCAGCTCCTTCATTTTAGGATGTGGAAGTCACCTCCTCCATTTAGGTGACTGAGCAGCAAAGGTGGCTGCGAAGGGCACAGAAGAGTCTGACAGGAGCAAAACAGGTGGCTCAGCAGCAGAAAGACACTAATTAACAAATTAACTCTGCACAGTATGCACAGACCAGAGTAAGTGGAGAAAGGCCTGACAGAGTGATGATCCCACCATGGAGTCCCTTGCTGGCATCAGGGCTGGCACCTCCCTTCCATGCCAGGCCCTTGAGCCAAACCCCCAACAGTGCCCAGGGCCATGGAAACAGGGAGGTCTAAGAAACTTGTGTGGGATTTTGGGCAAGAAGGAGACCTGGGGTTACACATGCATCTGGCCAGGTCACAAAGCCTGCCCCAGCACTCAGGAGCTGGGAGGGACCCCTGGCAGGGGTTGGGGGTGACAGGGCTAAGGGCATGGCCATTGTGGGGACACACTGGCCATGGGGACACAGGTGGGGAAGCAGAGGTTGGTTGGTGCTGGATCCTGCTGGAGAGTCTTTTCATCTCTTGGTCCTTAAGCATCCCGAGGGGATAGATTTAAGGAAGAATATCTTTGGTGAAAAATCATGAGGTTTAATACAAGCTACCTCTGCAACATATTGGGTCACACATGGATTACTTTTGTCAGCGTTTTTCTACACATAAAGAGGCTAGAATTTACTCACTATAAAAGTCAAACCTCAAGCCTGGATCCAAAATATTGGGGTGATTTAGAGTAGAGAAGAAAGCTTTGGGGGGAAGGGATGCTCAGGGTGCCTCCTCCCAACCCCAGCCTGGGATTGCCTCACACAGCCACAGGGTGCAGAGAGAGTGGGATAGGTTTGGGGGTGCCCAGGAGGGACAGGGGTAACAGGTGTCAGTGGGATGGTGCCACCCAGCCACCTCAGCCCACAGCACCTCATTCCTCACAGCCCGCCAGGTGCCGGCTGAGCCACCGGGGAGTCGGGGACAGGTATTTAAAATACAGAAATGTCAAATTAAATTAAAGCATGTTTCATAAAGGAGAGAGATAAAACCTTCCCTGCAGCACAATGAGCTGAGGGATTTGTGGGGTACCGAGAAGACTGATGCCCCCACTTCAGTGGGCTCTGGGTGGGGGGCTGGCTCAGCTGCTGCTGTCGGAACCACATGGCACCCCAAGGCACTGTGCTGAGGTGTGGGAGCCACCTGCCACCTCCCCACTCTGGGCATCACAGACGCCAGAGCTGGATCTGCGAGGAAATGTCAGCTTGATAATAAAATGTGCAGGACCTACATTTTCTTTGGGCCAATAAAACTGCAGCAGCAGGGATGGTTGGTATGGAGCTTCCCTCCCACACCAGCAGCCCACTTGGCCCCCTCCTCATCTCCCTAGGGGACACAGGTGCCCATCTGACCCCACGCTCATCATGCCAGTTCCCCAAACAGCAGGTGCCAGGCACAGGCCCCAGCACCAGCATGGCACATGGCTCCAGAGCTGCAAGTGCCACAGCGGGGAGTAAATCCACTGCGTCCTGTCAAGGTAAAGTGACAAAACACCAGCCTGCAATGCAGGAACCACAGTTATAACAAGAGAAAATCAATGCGATATATTACCAGAGACATAAAGACGCCATTAATGCTTCAGCACAGAGCCCAGCAGCTTTGCCTGACATTGGCAGGGCAGGTTTGCACAAGGACTTCCCACATTCCCATCTGGCTGCCCAGGTCACCCACATCCTGGGGCTCAGCTCTGTATTTATTCACTGATGCCTCCTCCCCACCACCCCGCAAAGCTATCCTGCTCCACCTGCCAACTCCTGGGCTTTGACCCTCCCAGGTGCCCAGGTTCTAGCTGGAGATGTGGCCAGGACTGCCAGGGCTGGAGTGGTGCGTGGCCTCGGCAAGCACCTTTCCAAGGGGCAAGGGCCCAGTGAGGCCGCAGCCCTGGGCCAGGTAGTGCTACCTCTCTTTCTGGGGCTCCACATCCCTGCTGCGCTCTGCCACCCACCCATCTGCACTCAGGCACTTCCTGGGAATGACTGAAGAGGATGACAAGTCCCATGCACCACAGAGTGAGCCTTCAGGACACCTGTAAGATGCAGTGCTTCCCCTGATGTGGTGGCTGCAGGCAGGGAGAAGTCTCTGTCCTGGAGATGTGCATGCTGGGGACGTGGATGCCACTCCCTGTGATGGACGATTTGGATTATTACTCAGAAGTTGAGCCAAGCCTTTCCTAATTGATTAATCAATAGCTTTAATTGAGTTGAGACTGTAGTGGGTAGCTTTATCACTGCTTTCCCCTTGGCTGGCACTGCCCTGATCTCCCACCAGAAACCTGTTGCTGTGACTGGCCTCTGCCCAGCTGGTGCTGCCGCCGTGTCCTCCTAAAGCACTGCGAGTTCCTGAGGCTTGCAGCTGCCTGGGTCTGTAGAGGGCAGTCACAGAGGAGTCGGACCATGCAGGGCTCCCTCGGCGCGGGCAGGCAGGTGGGAGCCCCCAGAGCAGGCTGAGCACAAGGGGCTGCAGAATGTGCCGGGCTCACGGTGCCCGGCCCGCCAGGGACGGCACTGATCCTGGGCACGGGATGGACAGGACACACAGCCCAGCCGTGCCACCTGCGAGTGCACACAGAGCAGGGGGATGGGGACAGCACGGGGATGGGGACGGAGCACAGGGATGGGGAGAGAGCACGGGGACGGGGACAGAGCTAGGGGATAGGGAAGAGAGCACGGGAATGGGGACAGAGCACGGGAATGGGGACAGAGCACGGGGATGGGGACGGAGCACAGGGATGGGGACAGAACACAGAGATAGGGACAGAGCACGGGGGTGGGGACGGAGCACAGGGGTGGTCACGGGCACCGCCGGGGTCAGACTCCTGCACGCCGGGGCCACAGCCCTGCAGCAGTGGAGATGAACATTTTATGGTGAAATATGCAGAGCACGGGACAAACGAGAGAGCGTTTCTTGCATAATGAGACAGTGTCAGAGACAAGCTCCCCAGGAAACCAATTAGCGGGGCGCTCTGCGTGTGTCAGGCCAACACCTGGTGCAGCCCCGCGGGGCGGGTGCGGGTGCGGATGCGGTGCCAGCCCCGCAGCGCCCGGCCAAGGGAGGAACCCGCACGGCCGGCCCCGCGCCCTGGGGCCGCTCACCCGCGGGGCGGAGGCACCGGGGCCGGGATCCNGGCCGTGCGCTGCCGCAGGTAGGTGCGGGGCGGGGGGCTCGGTCCTTCGCCCCCTCCTGCCCCAGCCCCTCGCTCTGTGCCCCGCGGTGCCCCCGGCAGCGCCCTCCGCTCTGGGATCCCCCCGCTGGCAGCGCACCCAGGGCTGCCCGGCGCTCCTCCGGCCCTGTCCCCACCTCCGCACAACAGCCCCCAGATAATCGCCCTTTTCCCTCCCCAGTTACACCAGTCGTTTCCCCCAGGACACCACAACAGTTGCTTTATTGAGGCCATGCTGACTCCAGCGCAGCAGAGACACCATAAGAGATGCAATTAGCCTGGCACGCTTCCCTTCAGAAAACCAGTGGAGCCCTTTTATTGCATTTACTTTGCATCACTCTTTCCTGTTGAAGCCCAGTCCAAAGCCCTGTGGAGGGCACGGGCTGGGCAGGCCAGACCCCTTCTTGTACAGACACAGAAGGATTTTGTTTCCACTGTTCACCTTCCCCCAGTCGTGGCTGAAGAGCCTTGCTTTTGCCCCCTAGTCCCTCCCTGCTCACAGCCAGCGAGCAGTGAGACCATGTGTCCAGCCTGCCCCTGGCAGAGGAGCACATCAGCTGCCCCTTGTGCTGGCCTCGAGACCCCAAGAAAGCTCTGATTTCAGGGTGAAAGAGCTGGAAGCAGCTGGTGAAAGAGGGGAAGAATCAAGGTTGCGATTTGTCAGGCAAAAGGTTCAAAGTCTGTGCATAGCGGGGGGATGATGGGTGTTGCTGCCAGTGGCTGATCTGTGTCTGTAGGATCCACGTGATGGCTGGGCGGGTTCCCCTGGGTGCAGACCGGGCTGCAGTGGCAGGCGAGATGGAAACTACCTTCATTGAGAATCTCAGATATGCTGCTGACCTCCTGGCCCAGGTAAGTGGGGAATGTGTCCTGGAATGGATGCAGCTTTTAGGGTACCCAGGATGGGGAATACCCCACTAGCCTGGCATGGGAAAATTGTGCTTCCTGCTGCAGGGATGATGGGAAGCTCCATAGAGTGACACTACTGTGTTACAGGAAGACATGATTGGACTGGTGGAGCCTATTAACAACCGCATCACTGACCCTCGCTACTATCTGAACACCCCGCACCAAGGTAAGGCAGATATCAAGAGTCTCCTGAGGAGGAGGAGAAGGAACCCCAAAGTCTGAAAAGCAAGAGGTTGCCCTATCAGCAGGATGATGCTGAGGGAGCACAGCTGATGAAGGAGGGGTCTCAGGCCTTCTCGGTGAAGCTTCCACCCTGGGGGCAATGGTCTCTCATTTCTTGCACCCTTAGCTGCTGCCATCCTAGAGAAGGTGGGACGGCCCAACCTGAAGCTGCAGCTGGTGAGTCAGCCTTGAAGATTTCCAGGGTCCACCCTCCAGCAGGGAAGTTTGCACAGGCCCAGAGGGGAATTGTGGGGGCTGTATGGTTGTTACCCTCTCCTGAAGACATGGAGAGAGAGACAGGGACCATAGCACAGCTGTCCCTAACTGCTCACTGATCAACAGCTGCACCCTCCCATCTTCCTCTCTCCCCCACAGGACCTCTTTCACTGCCAGATCATGGATGGCAATTTGTCACGCAACCTGGAGACATATTTCCCACTCATTGGTAATGCCCTGCAACCAGACCAGCTTCTCTGTGGCTGCTGGGCAGGAGTGGCTTTGAGATGGAGCCCTCCTGTGGGTGGTTGGAAGCGTGGGGCTGCTCTTGGGTCTCCTTGTCTCATGGCCAAAGAAGGCTCCAGGCAGGGGTCCCTTGGGCACGGCCTCTCCTATTCCCTCCCTAGGTCATATCCAGATTGCACAGGTGCCAGGGCGGCATGAGCCTGACAGCCCTGGGGAGCTGAACTTTCCCTATATCTTCGAGCTCCTGGAGTCCCTTGGCTACACTGGCTACGTGGGGTGCGAGTATGCTCCAAAAGGTAAGTGGGCAGGCAGATCTGAGCTCCAGGTGAGGTCCAAGCACAGACCAGCTGGCTGGGTACTGTGCAAAGACAGCCAGGTCCTGGGGGGTGGCAGGTAGGGGGTGGCAGAGTACCTGCCTGGGGGATGAGAGCTCTATCCTGAACAGAAGCTGCTGCTTCAGCTGCAGAAGGAGACCTTCTCTGTCACTACAGGGGACACCCTGAAAGGTCTGGGCTGGCTGTACTCCTACTGGGAAAGCCGAGGGCTGCAACATGGTGGGACCAGCAAAGCAGCCGAGTAAAACTAGAAAACCATGGGAATAAAAGGCAAAACAATGGCTTAACAGAGCAGCCTCTGTCTTCCTTCTCTAGGACTAGGGAGGAGTGGTGAGTGGGATGATTCCTAGAGCAATGCTGGGAGCATCTCTGTATTACTACCCTTTCCCAGGCCCTTCTGCGCCAGCCCAAGCAGTTGGACCCTCAGCTACACAAATACCAGCTGCAGCATGTCATATTTAGGGAAGGCTCACGGCAGGTGACTTCAGGTACACAGACACCTTTCACTTCTAGGCTGCAGGGGTGTCCAGGGAGAGGTTTCCAGTCTCACTCACTAAGAGGAGCATTTAGTTCTTGGGAAGGGTGTGTGAGTTTTCCCAGTCCAGTGCCAGCTGGCGCCTGGAGTTGTGGGATGAATGCACTGGGCTTTCAGGCACTGCAGTTCTCAAGGCTGTTGCCAGTGCCCAGCACTGACTCTGCAAGCAGGGCAGGAAATGAAGCAAACAGCCCCCTCCCAGGCTGCCTGAACCCAGGCAGCAGGTTGGGGGCTGCCTGCCCACAGACACTTGAGGCTGACTGCCCTGCTGCTCCTGCTCTGGAGCAAGTGTCAAACTCCAGTGCAAACCCAGCCAGGGTTGCTTTGCATCCCCTACACATCCTATAGGCTTTCCACATCCTAACCTACAGCAACTGAGCAGGGATCTGGTTCAGTTTATTTCACAGATACACCAATGGCTTAAATGTACACCTCCATAAAACCATCCTCTGGTCCAGTTCACCATTCCTGTCCCATTCAGTGCTCTCCCGAGGAAAAAAAAGGGCCATAAGCAGTCAGCCTCACTGCCTGGAGCCCTGAAGTCCAGTAGTCTTTCCTCACAAAGACAGAGTGCTGTGCGATGCTGCCCGGGGCAGATGTGCTGGGTGTGCTCCTCCATGCCTCTCCAGCAGGCAGAACTCACCTGCAGATCCGAAAGCCATGTCCCTGAGAGTTGCTCTGCTTCAGCCACGCCACAGTAGCCAAGCTCCTGCCTTTGTGGTTCGGTTCAAGGTCGTTCAGTATCAAACCCACCAGAAACAGCACACAAGGGCCACACCAGTCAGCCAGTGAGCGGGGAGGTGCTTGTACATCCCCAGGCTCCTCAGTTCAGTAGCCATGTGTGCCACTGGCAGCACTGCCTGCAGTGCCCAAGCACAGGTCTCCCCACAAACCTGTGGGTTCTTCCCCATCATCACCCATGGCACAGCTGTGCCGAGGTCTGGCACACGAGTTGCATGTGAGTGCCAATGCTAGAGCTAGAGCAGACCTGTCCAGAGGTTGAAGCAGGCGGTGTTGATAACTGATTCCAGGTGGTGGTATGTGGACACAAGCTGTGGCAGAGGACTCTCGCTGTTCTGGGGCTGCACCGGGAACGGCTCACGGAAAACCACAGTGAGGCTCTGCCGAGAGGGAGGAAAGGGTCAGGGGACAGGATTCAGACAAGCACTGTGCAGTCCCTAGCTCAGGGGTGTGGGCACTTTTTTGGCAGTATTAGGGAAATACTGTGAGAAGTCCCAAAATGCCAATGGCACTAAGCTAGTACCTGCTCCTGTGACAGCATGTTTGAGCCTCCTCCCAATCTTCCTGGAGGAAATTAGGCAAAATGACTTGCCCATTCTGTCCCTGCTCTCATGCATCTGCAGTTATACCAACCCCAGCAGCAGCCTCAGAAGAGGAGGGGATCCTACTGCCTCCACAGTAACAGGGGCTTCCAGGGAAATTGGAAGGAAATTTCTTCTAAGGCAAAGAGTAGGAGTGCAACAGGGAAGGAGATTAAACCTAATAACAGCAATCCTAAAAATAAATGCTGCCTGCTTCATTCTGATTAGTGACTGTACTGACAAGGCAGGGCAAAGGCAGAGGGAAGCAGGGAACAAGGTTCAGAAGAAGAGGTTACAGGACCTGAAGCAGCAGAAACATAAGAGACTTAGTGCACTCAGATCAGCATCATGGAGGCAAGACACACAGACTGGATGTGCTCCACAGGTGAAACAGCACAGCTAGTAACCAGGGTCCCTAACAAACTGGTAAAGCCATGAGAAGAGCTGTGTAACTACAAAACCGCAAATGCACCACCATCGTTTAAGAAGGGAAAGAAAGTGATTTGTGTGCCCAACTGCAATAGCGTGCAAGGCTTCAGAGTAGGCTGGGAGAGAAAGAACCATGAGGGAAACGCAGCTCAGTGTTACCAAAGTGATGTGCTAATGCTAAAAGTTGTCTTTGATAACGCTCTATTTCTAGACAAAGGAACAAAGGAATCATGATACATCTTATCTGAGCTTCAGGAAGTATTTGATGTGGTGCCACATGGGAAATTTAGGTAAGCTGAAAAGATAGGAATTAACTCAAATTATAAGGTGAAGATGGCAGAGCTGAAAGGGGAAATAGCAGGCTGGAGAAAGGCTACAAATGGAATTCCTCCAGGACAGGTTTTGGGACTCACGTTGCCTAGTACTTTAATTCTGGTAAAAAGATGGAGGAGCATGCTGATAAAATTTGAGGCACTAAATACAAAAGAGGATTGGGATAATGCAAAAAAAAAAAAAAAGCCTGAGAGTTTTGAGAGGCCACAGGAATGGGAGCAATGCTAAGCACAAAATACAATGTGAGGAATACAAAGGATTTCTGTTACAAGATGGGAGTCATGAGAAGAAGAGATGGAGGATCTGGTGTATCTTGTCAATGATCACAAGGTGGCACTATGACCATCAGGTGGCAGGAGGCGCTGAGAAGCCTTCCAGCAGGCACCACTTGTCTCCTCTACCTGCTTTTGAGATGGAGCATGATTTATTTACGAAGGGATCAGTTACACTGCAGTCTCTCCAAAAGCCTCACTGTGGACAGAAGCCTCTTGTAGATCCCCTGTTCTCACAGGGAGCTGCGTTCTCTGTGGCCCATCCTGCACCCTGCCTGGGAGCACAGCTGAAAGAAAAGTATTTTTGCCCTCAAGTCCAGTGAAAGCAAAAGTCCTTGCAGGTTTACTGGGACGCTGACAGTGCAGATCCCCTTCCTTTCTGCTCATATAGGAACAGCCTGCAACACTGGTGACCTCTCCCAGCCAGACCCAGTGTGATCTGGCCTTGGACTGAATACAGAAGGACTCTTTAGCCTGGATGGAGACATAGCTGAGAGAATGATCCAAAAGCAACCCTGTGAAGGAAAGAGGATCAAGTGCTCACTGTTTTCTAATACAAGAACAAAGGGGCATCACATGCAAAGAACAGTAGAAACTTCAAAGACAAAGCAAGGAAGATAGTTCTTCACCTAGATTGCAGCTGCCTCATGGAGCTGCAAGTTATGGGAAGTCACGGATGCCAGAAATTAACCAAAGGAAACCTGTGGAAGACTACTAAATAAGTGCAAATGCCTCTTCTAGCTCAGGATGGGCCTGAGCTACAGATTTTCAGATGCTGGGACAGTATTTAAGAGAGGTGTTAGAAGCCTCTTGATCTGCTGTTGTTCTCATGCACACCTGCCCTTAGCCACTGCTGGATCAATCTAGACAGATTCTTGGCCTAATCCAACATAGCTGTTCTTCTGTTTCCAAGTACTTACTGTCTTTCCTGAATGAGAATCGAGAAACACAAGGACGAAGCAGTCTGTGAACTTCTGGTTGAGCACGACCTGTCAGGAGAGTCACAGCATATATTAGAAAGGAGACAGTACAGACCCCAGGACAGGGACACAGGGAGAGGCTGCAGGGGGGTGACAGGCTGTGTCCTACCAGATACTGGGTGCCAGTTTCTGCATTGTGGAAGTGCCGACAGCTCTGGGGAAAGCGGCTCAACAGCACTTTGATGAGGCTCTGGTACCAGGAGACTGTCATGGTGAGGAAGCATTCCTGTGGGCATGGAAGAGGGCTAATTTTAGACTCCCTCTAGCCATGGCAGCAGCAGCCATAATGCTAACAGCAACCTTCAGACCCTGAATTGGATGCATCCCTCACAGTCCACTGAGGCATGCTGACCTGGAGCTATTCACTCTGCACAGACATGTCCATACAGTCTCCCCCTTCCCCTGCCAGCTAGGAGCTATGTTCCTGCCTCTACCTTCCCACCAAGTAGGAAGAGGTGTGTCCTGCAGGCCCTTCACATGTCACCCCACTCCATCCCCTGAGCAGAACAGCAGCTGCTGTGCACTGTGACTCCATCCCTGCTGCTCACCAGCTGTGGGTCGACATCTGCAATGGATTTCCCATGCACGGCATCGAGCAGCTCCTCCAGCTCCACCAGTGAGAGCTTTCCCAGCTTCAGCTTGTCAGATGCCAGAGGCTCCAGAAGGAAGAGGCGCTTCCAGAGATTGTCCCTGCGGCAGTGACACTTGGCAAGCTGCACCATGCTGCTGAGCTGCTTCTGGGCTGAGGCCACCTCAGAGGCCAGCAATGGGAAGAGTGGTGAGGTGTAGAAGAGCCCTGGCCCCAGTTTGACTTGTGTGCCCCCCGCGTAGAACTCGCTGCTGTCCTCCACGTCCTGCCACAGCTCCTGCTCTGCTGGTGGCTGCCGGCCCAGGCTTGTCTCTGGCTCTGCTGCCTCCCAGGCTGCCCGGCCTACCACAGGCTCCAGCACTTCCCGCTGCAAGCGTGGCAGCTTCTTGAAGCGTCGCATATCGGCTGTGAGCCGGGGAAAGAGTTCCCGCTGGCTGGTCATGATGACGTAGAAACGCAAACTGAGAGAAAGGAGACATTTGTGACCTGGGGAAAGGCTGCTTCCCTCTCAGCTGTCCCTGCCAGAAAGGGTGCTTCTCTGCCCAGACAGACACCATATTGCCCAGGTTCCTGCAGTGATCCTCCCCCAACACCAACAAACCTGCCAGTGCTGTCCCAGACAGAACCAGTCCCTCCTAGAACCCTCCTCCCCAGCCAGGAAGCTTTGATGTCATGGGCCCCCAGTGCTCACCGGAGCATACGTCTCTCTGCCTCACTCTGCTCCTCAAATGGTGCTGCACTGTGACACACCAGGAGGGACACATCAAAGTCATCATGATGCCGGAGACCTTCGGAGTCCTTGTAGGAGCCCGAGCTGGGAGGAAAAGCACATCAGGGAACATCAATTTGTTACCCCAGAGCTCTTGGTCACGACAGAACTATTGGACATGGGGAATTCCACACAGCAGGACTCTTCAGAAATGCTACAGGAAATGTTAAATGCACAAGCACATATGCACACCACCCCTGTTGGCCATCTCCGAAGAGCTGACCAGAATTGCTGCCTGGCACTATATAAAACAGTCAGCTTTGCTGGCACCTTGGGGCAGTGTTCCCAGGATGGGTGGGTTGCCACCAATATGCAGCAGCTCCAGGAATGTGCAGCAGACACACTCACCTGTTCCAAATAGAGACCAGTGCATATTCATTCTGTTCTGTGCCTGGTGTTCCCTTCTTGCTGTCATTGCCTGTGGCTGGTCGGGCCATGCGCAGGGGTTTCATGTGGTAGGTGTTGGCATGGTCAGCGATGTAGTTGTACAGCTGGTGTGCAGTGATCATGTTGGTGGGAAGGGCCAGCATGCCTAGTGGAAAAACACACTGCTATCACGTGACACAATGCATGCCCTTACCTGGGCAGACCAGTGTCCTACAAACTCATCCAGGAGACAGAGCAATTCCCACAACATGGCAGCAAGGAGTCCCCCTAGAGCTTGGCCCCTCATGTCACCCTCATCCTGTCATCTCCCTGAACACTCCAAAGGTCAGGTTTATTTGTAAAGCACTTTGGAACCTTTTGCCAAGTTATGGGCTGGCAATCAATCCCAGGGTGATCACATATTGAACTACATACCTTGGAAAACATGGTTACGGCCAAATTTGGGGATGTCAGGGTGGTGGGCAATGAAATCCTCCAGGAAGCTGGTGAGATGGTAGCCTTGGCGGAGAGTCATGTGGGATCCCAGCAGATACTGGTGGACTATACGCAAGTGGAAGTCGTAGCTGAATGAATGCACATGCATGAGGTCTCGAACCTTGTCACACTCCTCCGTGAAGAGCATAGAGAGCTGTAGAAGAACAGGGAATCAAGGCAGGAATGTTACCAGGCACTTCACACCCTCCTGTGTAGCCCTGCTGATAACAGGACACAGCAGGGCCAGTGCACCTGCCCCAGCTCAGAGCAGGATGCAGTCCAGAAGCTGAGTGCACAGTGCAAATATCAGACCTGCAGGCCTGGCCCCAAGGGATCTAGTTTGGTGGCTCCTTCCACATTTAACCCTACTCCTGGTCTTTAGTAGCAGCACAGACTGATCAACACTGCCTCCCTTTTGGTTGAGGTTCCTCCCTGCCTTGAGCTGAAAGCCATGTGGCTGTGGAAGAAGACACAGCCTCCTTTCAGCTGAGCACTGCTCTGCACTGCCTGATTCCCAAGTACAGGACACACCAGGGCTGAAGCCCCAGCAAGTTCTGGATCTACAAATTCAGAAATTCTACATTCAGGCAAAAAACAACTGCCTGAATGTCTCTTGAGAGCAGGACACAGCACAGGGACCTGTGTGCAGTGGCTGGACCCAGAGATGGGCAACAGTAGCTAATGCCCTGTGCTCAGTAACTTAACAGGGACCCAGATTTGCTGCAGGGAACCCAGATCCAGCAGTGGCTGCTGTATCACAGCTGTTCCCAGAGAGGATCCCTCCAGCACATGGCCAGCTCCAGCTGCACAGTGTGCCAGTTCTTCACCAGGGCAACACCAGCCTTCACACACTCACCCCTGGCCTTGCTGCCAGTGCAACTGCAGCTACTGTGCCAGGGGACAGCACTGGTGAAGGTCTCAGCCTTGCTCTCATGCCAGGAGTCCACAGGTTTTGGCTCTCAGACACCTTTGGGCAGTCGACCCAAATCACAATCCCTTGGTTTAAGAAAGGGGCAAGCAGGAGGCACTAGGAGGAGAACAGGCTGCCCTTGCTCTCTGCATCCCCTGCATTACTGCTGCATGAGCCAGAGGGCAAACAGCACAGCCAGGATGAGTCTAGAGAGGAGCCTACAGCCCTATCCCAGGACAGATGGGTCAAAGAGCAAGAAACACAAGGTGCTGCGCCCATGCTAAAACCTGAAGCCCACTCCATCCTCCTCCCAAACTGTGCTGCCCACTGTGGTATGTATTGTTATAGAAGGCACTGGCACAGGAGGCAAGAGGCAGGTCCTGCAGCCAGGTGCTGGGGCAGGAAGGGTGGAAGCACAGCCAGTGGGAGAGTCAGCCCTGCACTGGCAGGTCCTGCCATGCTCAGCATGGCAGTGGGAGTAGGGGACATACCGCAGACTCAGAGATGAAGCTGGGTCCCATGCAGCTCTTGCTGCGAGCTCTGGCTGTGAGAGTGTCCTGATGGAGGTGCACAGCCAGTGGGAAGAGAGACAAGGTGCTGCCCAGCCCTGCTCCTGCATCCAGTCTGTCCTGCACAGGCCCAGGGTGGGATAAGGGGAAAGAAGGGGCAGAGGAGCTCAACTGCCCCCACATGGGGGAACTGTGGGCTGCTCCCAGTGCGTGGGAAGACTGGTTAGGCCTCTGCAGCAAGACCCACATCTCTTGTCCACTGCTCCTAGGACCATCCCACTGCAAGACTAGGCAAAAATTTTTCCTAAGTCAGCCAGAGAGCCTGGATGTGTCCGCAACACCAGATAGCACTACCCCATGCACGTGCGAGCTTTCCAGGAAAGGCTCAGCAAATCCTCAGACAAGGTCCTGGCAGGCTTAAGCTTAGGAGAGACACTCTTGGCATATATAAGATGCAGAGCCACCTTGGAAAGAACAGTATGGTCATGAATGCCTCCTGTCTCAGACAGGCTGGGGCTGGCCAGCCTCAGACAGCCACCCAGTGTCCTGGGGACAGGCAGGAGACACCCTGACACACCAAAAGAGAAGGGAGCAGGCAGACCCACAGTGTTGTAGAGCAAGGCACAGAGGTATAAAGAAACAGGGCTCATGATGCATAAAGTAATCTCCTCTGGCAAAGGGCAGCCAATCATGTTCACAGGTCCTTGTTCCTATTTCACTTCTTTCTTGTTCCAAGGGAAGCAGAGAGCTTCTGGCTTTCCATGCACTGATTTTCCCTGGAGCAGTCATCTTTGCCAGAATGACTTCTATTCCTCCTCAGTCTGCTCTGTCATGTTCCCCAAGCTAGGACAACAGTCATCCTCCTGCCAAACCTCCCATCCTCTTTCACAGCACTCCAGATCTGCTCAAGCAGCATGCCACGGAGAGCACGTGGCTGCAGAAGGCTCTGTGCAGTTTTGCTTTTCCATAAAGAGGGAGCAGAACTCTCCAGAACATGCTACACCTCAAATGCCCACTCTGTTCCAGAGATCACTGCCTCCCACAAAGTATTCCCTGACTCTGAGGAGCACCAGCTGTGCCTTGCAAAGTCATTACCTGAGAGTTCACAGTCTGGCCCATGGGGATCCGCGAGCACTCCAGTGCGTACTGCTTCACACAGAAGTAACAGCCCTGGAGGAGAGAGCACGTGAGCACAGAACAGTTCCTGGGCTTATCAAGGGAAGGAGCACCATCCCTGTGCTTCACCCTCTGGGCTGGGTCCCAGACACTCTTACCCCATGTTCTGTCTCTCCTCCTGCCTAAACCAACACAGATGAGCCAACATGTGTCAGCATCTTAACTGGTGCTGAGCCTTTTAATATTCCTCCTCTAGGTAACTCTTACTACTGCTCTGAGCCCTGCAGAATCATCTCCAGCTGATCCACAGTCCTGCAGGACCATGGAAGAAGCAGGACAAGAAATGAAGCATCCCACGTCCCTGCTGCATTCTCCATCCCTCCCTTTATCACCTCTGAAGACTGTCCCTGAGCCCCCAGAGATCATACTTTGTTTCTTGTTCTTTCGTACCTGGAAGGCCAACTCCATGAGCACAATCCCACCTGGAAGGGCTCTCTGTAGATGGTAGGTGGCAACAGCAGGGTTTGTGCTCTGGGAAGAGAAGGACAAAGCTGAAGAGGCTCTTTGGCACAGCATGGTGTGAGGCTGCCACAAGGCTCTACTGCAGAGGTGAACAGAGGAGCCCCATCAACTGAGCAATCTCACTGGAGAGAGGAGAACACATGTGCCAGAACTGACAGGGAAAAAAACCCTAACAAACCCAATAACAAACCTCCCTGGGAGACCACACCAAGCACATGGCTCCCATCACCTCCTGCTTGCTCAGGATAGGGTGTCTCTAGAGTTTGAGAACACTGTGAGCCAAGGAATGATACTGTCCACAGAATCTGCTGAGGTCTCCCCAGACCATCACATCTGCTTGAAACAGCAGCTATCAGAGACACATTCAGTTTAGCTGCCAGCAAATTCATTCACTCTTAAGTTACTCCAGTAGACTGCTCTCTCCTCACTTTAATTTCATGGTGTTACCTTACCCACAGTCCTGCACCAACATCAGCCAAAGGCAGGTGCCAATAAAGTGTCAGAAAACATAAATTCTATGTGCTCCCATCATCCCTGGCTGACTCCACGAGCCACAGATGGTTTCTGCCTTCCTAGATAATCCAATGGATTTCTCTTCCAGGTACTTGCCTAATTTGTCTTGTGAGCTCATGTTCACAAAACTCGTAAGCTCTTAGTGTTCACAAAATCTTTTAATTATGACTGCTGTTATCTGCTGCTCAAAGAAACACTCCCTTTAGTTTGATATGGGCTCCAAATACTTTTGTTTGATTGGTGTCTAGGGTTTGATTGGTGTATTGAATAAGACAGCAAAGGGTCAATCCCTTTTACAGGTTAGCTGAGATTTGGTAGAGCTCTGACCTGTTCCTCCCAAGCTGCCACTTCTTTAGACATGAGGAACCTGTCTAAAGCCTGCTCTCACTGTAGAGCCATTCCAGGCTTTTCTTCTCTAACCTCTTCCACTTCAGTGTTCATCTCACTTTATCTTTCTGTCCAGAGTTGTCCTTAACCACAGATGCTGAGGATTCTCTGACAGGTAAACCTCCAGAATCCCACCCAAAGGCAGCTGTCCTGACCCCAGGCCACTCTGTTCCCCTTCTGAGCCCATCCAAGCTGAGGGGTGAGAGATTTGCCCTGGTTCCACCCAGTCCCAAGGAAGGGGCTCTGAGGCCTGCAGGACACACAGGAGGGCAAGAAGGTCTCATTTGGCCCAATGCACTAAAGGCTATGCTGGTCTAGACAGACTTTATTCAGGCTTTGGTGCTTTCTGTGCCCTCTCACATCCTTTCTGTGTGAAACCGACTCAAAAGTCAACCAGGAGAACTGCCCCACTTCACAGCCTGTCTTCTGTCCTGATTCCAACCCTTCACTCACCTTTGGACTCCCCTCGGTTTTTGGCTTTGTGTAGGAGAAGGACCCTCTCCCCTCCACACCCATTGCTGCCAGAGCTCGGATCCGGCTTGTGCTACTGGAAATGAGAGCAGAGACAGCCTTGAGCAGAGAACCAAGATCTCTTGTTGTGTCAAACAAGGGCACAGCTCAGCGTGTCAGCTCTTCTCCAGCAACAGGGTTCCCAGAATGTCACTGACCTGCGAGTGGTAGGTGATGGTGGCCGCACCTGGACCAGAATGAAGCCCATGCTTTGCAGGTACTGGATGTATTGCTGCAAGAAGGCATTGCACATCTCCTGGAGCCAAGGCTCCTCCTTTCCCTTGCAGGGCATTGATTCTGCCGAGTCACAACTGTGGCTGCGGTCTCTCCCTGAAGCTGTAGAGTCATTTGAGCGGTGGCGCTTCTGGAAGAGAAAATAAGTTCCTAAGGAGATCTGCTGTGACTGGCCCCAGCAGATGACACCAGGTGCCTTGGTTGAGCGGGAGGCAAACACTCCCACTGCACATGGCAAAACACAAGATCCAAGATTTACCCAGCCATGGACTGACCTAACAGCACTACAGTAGTCTGCAGGGGAAGGTGCTTTGGCAGAAGGGAGAATTCACATCTGCCCCTAGAGAACAGCATTCACAAAGCATTACTGGCTCACAATTGGTTCATGCAAAGCTCAACAGAGCTTCAGCTCCTATTGCCATGGTATGAGTCCAATCCCTTTATGAATCCTGCTGACCTTTCAAGATTTACTAGCAGTTCAGTAGCACTGAAAAGGAATAGTGTTTCCTTTTAAATATTTTGAATTCTCCTCTGGATGTCCTAAATACTCCTTTTCTTTGTGCTGTGAGAGACTAAGGTTTCTTTTCTTCATCTCTCTACTTCAAGCCTGAGGCTCTGCTATGTGTTCCTATCTGCCTTTCTGCCTATTCCACCTACCACAAGAGCTGTCTCATTACCTGGCATCTCTCCAGCTACTCTTTGACCTTCTCCAAGTCTCTCCAGTTCAGTGCTTTTGCCACAAGATGCTTGATCTCACACTGTCCAGATGAAGACAGTAATACATTAGTATTTTAGAAACTTATTAGAGTATTACTCATTATACTAACACCCTTTTCTGACATACTCTAACCAGTATCTGCTCTAGCTAACTGTTCACAAATTGAAGAAACCTACTGCAATGTCAGAAGATACAACACAGCTTCAATACCGAAATGTCTGTACAGGCTCTGCAGTGAGTGTACAATACAGGAGGTTTCAAATTTCTCACCACAGTGTGCTCTGTTTTACTGGGAACCAGGTCCCAGCTCCCACAATAGCTTTCATTTCACAGGCTACTCATGTACTTCTTGAGTTCCTTGCAGTCTTTTTCTGCTGTGACCAATCTGAACAGCTCTACTGCACTGCAAAGCTTGGCATCTCATATGTACCAATAAATGATCCGGAGATACGGAACCCAATACACCACCTTGACACCCCTGCTGCCAGGCTCTTCAAATTCAATAACCAATTTTCATTTTGCTCTGTTCCAAAAACAAAGTGAAGTTTTCATTCTGTGATGATACTTTCCCTTTCAATCGTGAGTGCTCAATTTCTGTAGCAACCTCTGCTTAAAGACCCTGTCAGAATCCTTTTGACATTTTGATAAATTACAACAGCCTGTTCTTCCCTTCTGACACACACACAGACTGTGAACAGCCGGTATGGGATCTGCACTGCTTAGAGACTGTCAGGTTGCAACCTGCTCAGGATTCAGCTGGTTTGCTTTCAATTGTGCCAGCTATTTGCTGGGTCCAGGAAAGGTTTACCAGTTCTGGCTGCTGAATGCGTAAGGGAAGTTTTGTGTCCCCAACAGATCAGTACCAGACAGTGCTCACTGACGGCTTCACTAGACTCAGGCCTGAATTCCCTAGGTAGAATGGAAATCAGTCTTCCCCAGGGATGTTGTGGCTGCAGAAGAAAGGCTTTGAGGACCCAAGGATTTTCTCAGTCTCCATCTTACAGGGTACAAATTCATCCAGTAATGCAGGGGTGAGATCAGAGCAGCCCTGTCTTGAGAAAAGATTGCAAAGCCATCCTTTGTCCCAGTGCACAAAGCTCAACCTCACTGGTGCTTGCTGAAAACTCACCTTCCCCTCTACCTTTCCCAGCTGGTCTGCCTGGATTTGCTGCCGGAAGGCTGGATCAAAGAGCAAAGGGGTGGCACAGTAGTGAACCAGGCGCGAGGACTGCTTCAGGGTCTCCAGGTCTGCCAGCTGCACAATAGGAGAGGAGCACAGTTACAGCATACACCCCTCATCAAGGTTGGGAACAAGTTGTCCACAACACTGCAGTGCTCCCCAAATGGATATCAAATGGGGGAACGCCCTGCTTTACACCCCTTCCTGGGCTGGGCAGTGAGGCCCTATGCCCAAGTGCGATGTCAGGGCCCAGAAACCCCAGAAGTACAAGGAGAAAGGTCCACTGCCAAGCCCTGCCAGAACTGCTCTACTGCCAAGCACCATCCCCAACACACACCCTGCTCGGAGTTCCAGTGGCCCCCTTCGCCACAGGGAAGCTGGTGCTTCCAGTGTGCTGCAAGAAGGCCCAGTTACCCCCTGTCCAGGCTGCACTCACACTGATAGGCATGTTGGACTGCGCTGATCTCTGCTGCCACGTAACAAATAAATTTTCAATCTTCATCTGTTTCTCCAGTTCTGAAGGAAAGAGAGTAGTCAGAAGAGCATCAAGCCACAGCCACAAGTATTGCCATTCTCCTTCACTCACACAATAACCCATTTCCCCAAAGAACTGTCCCCTGTCAAAACTCTTTTTCTGCTCTTTCTAAGCTACTTTTCCAGAAATGAGATAATTAGGTAGGCTCCTGTGATAGCAGCCCCCCTTGCTTTACCTTTCCTCTCCATGCTCTTGATTTCCAGGAACTGGGCCCCATGCCAAGACACGGGGTCAAAAGGTCCCATCTCAGGCCCATGGGGTATGCGCTTGATGGTGGTAACATCCCGCAGAGCTTCATCAAAGGGCACCACATCAGGATGGAAATGCAGAGATGGCAGGCTGCGGACAGAGCTGCTCAGCCGGCCTTGCTCCTTGCTAGGTGGAGGACATGGGCTCCGGATCAGTGCATCCACCTCCAAAGTGGAGTTCAGGAAAGGGTTTGGCTCCTAAGCAAGCAGACACAGCCATGAAAGCCTCCTTACTGCCAGCCTTGGAGCAAGAAATCACAAGAACAGAGTAAACCCAATTTTGGCTATCTGCAGACATCTCTGTTAGTCTTCTCCACTTCTCACCAGTCTCAAGAAGAGCAGGCCTGGCTCCAGCATGGCCCTAAGGTGCACTTGAAGGCCCATTGCCCAGCCTCCTTCACCCTAAATAATTCAGTTACAAGTAAGTGCTGCCAGCAGCAGGACCTGGCTTCCCTTTCCACCTCTATCTGGCTCCAAGAGTAAACAGCAACAACCTGGCTGGACATGGTCACAAGTGAGATGTGCCCTGCCAACCAGCACACAAAAGCACACACGTGCCTGCAACCTTCCTCAGACCCCAAACTGCCAAGGTCCCTCCTGAAGAAGAAAGGACTGTCCTGCCCAGCAGGGTGTCCTACCTGCTTGCTGTCCTCATGCCACGGTGTGTCCATGAAGCAGTGGTGGTGGAAGAGTCCCAGCTTCTGGCTGAGCAGGCAGTGCACAATGTGGGACCGGGCATTCTGCCACTGCAGCAGGCGAGTCAGGGAGCAGTTCAGGTTGGTCCCCAGGTCTGGGGACCAGTTATAGGTGTAGAGCATCATCTGGAGAGAAAGGAGGGGAAGGAAGGCTAAAGGACATGCTCGGGGGGGGCCTGCATGGTGGCACAGGCTGCCCCAGGTGTTCTGGGTGGTACTTGCTGCAGTTGCAGCCAGTTTCAGATGACAAGGCCAGGACAGGGAGAGTGGCAACAATGCAATTACAGCCCCTTGTTAACACCCACAGCAGTGATGGTAGTACGTGCATTGGCAGCTCAAGTGCCCAGCCTGATATGGGTGTGACATGGGCAGGAAACGGCAGTTAGAGCCCACAACAGGGCAGCTGAAGTCAGAGACAGTGAGGGTTGCTGCCCCTGGCACTTCCTAGAGCGCTGCAGGGAACCTGCAGAGACATCCTGAACAGCTGCTTTGGAGGACTCTTCCCTATGGAAGGCTAGTTGCCTGCAGAAGCACTCTTCCCTCCCTAAGTCAGTTGGGAACAGCCGTTCAGGAGACATCACACAGGCACCATTGTTACCTTTTTGTCAATGATCTCCATGAAGAGGAACCTTTGCCGGGGCACCAGGTCTCGACCAACAAGGCTGGGATCAGAGCCTCTCTCTGCTGAGCTGAATTCCATGGCCTCAAAGCGCTGGAGCCCTTTGTGAGCTGCAAGAAGCTACAGTTATGACCCTCAGTACCAGTTCATCCTGCTTTTACATTCTACATGTCATTAAGGCAGTATGACAGGATGTTTTGCCATAGTAGTGCTCAACTCATATTGAAATAAGCTGTTACAAATGAATTTGAGAATAAGGTTTCAGGAGGCAAAACCAGACAACCCACTGCCCACCTCTGAGCACAAGCAGCCTGTCCCAGCAAGGAAGGGAACCCTGTTCAAAAATGTCCCCCCCCAAGAGCCCTCAGCACACAGTCCTGGGGACCATGGCCGGGCACTCACCCTGTTCTGTGCTGCACCGCCACTGCTGGAAGTTGCGTCCCAGTAGGATGAAGTGTCTGATGGTTGCAGGGCGAGGGCTGGCACTCTGGCCAGACTTATAGGGCAGGAAGGCTGTGCCCCGATGGTAGCTGTAAAGAAGAGCCCCAGAGGCGGCTGACAAGTAGAGCCATGGCAGTAGAGGCACAGCTGATCAACATTTGCTGGTGCCAAACAGCCACCTGTGAATTGCACAACTCACCAGATCTGCTCAAACACTTTAACAGTGGTGTCACTGGCCAGGGCAGTGACAAGGTTCACCACTTCCACTAGGACGGAAGACAGGAGGAAACGGGAAACCATCTCCAACGAGCACTGCTGCACTGACGGGCACCCTGCATGGAAGAAGTACTGTAGGACTAGGTGCCAAGCTGCCCCAGAGCCACGTCCTGCCCACATAAGCAGTGGAGAAGGCTAAGGTCCTGAGGCAGGCAGAGCTGGAGAACAAGAACCTTACATGGAGGAGAAGACGAAGGCTGAAAAGCCCCTAGTTACAGGCTCCAGCCCAAAGTAGGCCCTTGACCAAACTCCCCGTACGCTTTGAGGACAGCCCTTTATTCCTTGCTCCCCAGCTTAATACTCATCAGAGGAAGAGGAAGTGTGAGAGGATGTACAAACACTGAAGTGAAAGGTAATCAGAAAGCAGCAACCAGGGCAGCCATACAAACCCAAATTCCTCCATGTGAAGGGCATCCCTCCTCCTCTCCCTCCTTCCCTGCAACAGTAAGGGTCTCCCATGCAACTTCACAGTCCCAGAACATGTTGCAGAGGCTCATCTGGGAACTAAATCACAACCACAGCTGGTTGGTGGGAGTCCAGGTCTCTCCAAGGCAGCTGCAGCCAAGTCCAGCAAGCCCTGGACTCAGAGCATGATAGACATAACCATAGGCCTTAGCAGGTTTGTTTAGATGCACAGACACATGCCAGGACTCCTGCCACAGCTTTCTAATGCTGGTGCTGGCCTTGAGATCCATGGGACTCCGGTGAGGTTTGGGGAGAGACAGGGTATGTAACTAGGCAGATATGAGCAAGAGATGAAGACAGATGGTGTCATATGAGGACTTATCCTAAAAGCTCTGGGTAGAAAGGCCCAGTCCCAGCCCACCTGAAGGAGCTGGGGCCTGAGACACATACCCAGGTGGTTCATGAATGCCATCCACTGCTGGCAGGTTTGATTGAAGAGTGGGTGCATGGTACCTACATCCCCTTCTTCCAACTGGCAGGTTCGGCGCCTGGGAAGAGGGAAGGGAAGCACAGTTATACAGATCAGTCAATAGCAGTGAAGGCACAAAGTGCAATAGCCCCCTCCCAGCTGCAGAACAGAACCCCAGGAGCCTCCTTTATAGGTTGATACAGTCCTTGAACTAGGTCACTCTTGGTCAGTAGCCATATGGATGTCAGGTGTTGCACAAGACTCCACAGTGCAAAAAAGGGATCTCTAGCAGTGAGAACCAGCTGTGCTCCCAGCAGCACTCCAGCAGTAAGGACTGAGGCTTTGTGTGGAAGGCAGCACTCCTAAACTGTTTATGCAAGGAAGAAACTACAGGGAAAGGAGTGTGGTCCAGAGACTTGAGACACATATAGAGCCAGCAGGATGTCAGGCTGTGATGTACAGAAGACGGGGCTGTGCTTGCCTCTGTGCTTGTTCCAGTTCAGCTGTGGCTGTGGCCCGATCCTGGCTCAGGTGCTGCTTGACATTCTCAGTCTTGTGTCGCCGCCTCGTGCGAGCCTCTTCTGGCCTCTCCAGCACAATATCATCAGTAGTCTTGGGGCTGCCCAGCTCCGAGGACTCTGTCTTGCTCTAGAGGAGAAAGGGGTAAGTTAATGGTGTGCACATGCACAGCCTAGCCAGTGCCCTGATCTCAAAGTCCCTTCTGCCATGGCTTCCCACCCCCAGCCAGGTCACTCTTCTCTATTCTTCCTGCCCTGGCACACTGTGAAGACTTACAGGTCTTGCTCCCCACCAGTCCCTCAGCAACATTACCAGCATGTCCCAGAAGCTGCGGCGTCCCAGCTTGCTCGTGGGTGTCACTGGCTCTCCAGAGCTGGGCGAAGGGGAAGAGGTGAATTGCAAGGGTGGAGGACAGCTCCTGCCAGCCCCACCACTGGCCAGGGCCAGACCCTTAGTCTCTGACATGGTCCTCCTTAGGCCTCCTGTGGAGACAAAGCAAATCAGACTCCACAGAGCCTCCCAATGCAAAGCTGCTGGTGTCCCCGTGTTCCCCACTGTGTCTGGTCAGAGCCTGACTGGAGAGAAGAGAGAGAGCCCTCAGGAACATCCAGCAAAGTGGATTCAGTCTTGGGGAGCAGATTATACCTCTTGCAACACTAATGTTTATGATGCTTCTTCCCCAAGATATCACACAGCACAGCTTGCACAGGAGAGGGCAGCTTCCTTGCTCCTGGCCCATCCAACCTGATTCCCTCCAGCACAGACAAACCTGCAGGCCAGGCAGAAGGAACAAGGCTGGATGGAGGCTCAAGGTGGCCATCCTGGCTGGGCTCTCACCTGCAGAATTCAGGTCCTCCAGGTCTGCAGCACTCAGGGGGCAGGTGGCTTCCACGCAGAGTGGGGCTGGCAGCACAAGGAACTCCATGACAGCATCACAGAGAGCGTGACGCAGGGCCCCGCGCAGCTTCTCCGACAACTGCAGCAGGCTGATGTTGCCCTTCTCCCAGATATCCAGGCGCACCAGCACACAAGGCTCTGTGGGGAAAGGGTAGGCCTGCATGGCTCTGCAACCCTGCCTTCACCAGCCCTCCTAGGTGTCCCAGGGGATGCAGAGGCAGCAGGATGGCCTGTTTCGCCGCCTACCTGAAGGCAGGGTGTCAGCCTCTGGCTGGTGCCTGCTTACTGCAGTGAGGCTTTCGAAGTCGGTGTCCTGCAGCAGGCCCACGACAGGTGAGGAGGAAAACAGCTTCAGAGGGTCAGGTCTCTCCCCATGTGGCAGCAAGGTGGGGTTGCCGTGCTCATCCACAAATGTCAGTGCAATGCACGCGATTCCTGCAGGGCAGAGCCCGAGACAGTCTCCATCAGCCCAGCACCAAGTACGCCCCTACAATGCCTGCCTACAGCCTTGCCATCCCACAGCTGGGATCATCATGTCACCTTAAGTCGCACAGTGTCACATGGCAGGCAGGGCCCACAGGAGGGGAAGCAGCCAGAAAAGCAGAGGCTAGCTGTGCCTGTGGGGAGCCAGGGTAAGAAGCAAGTGTTTGGCACAGGGTGTCCCCAACATTCTGAGAATCTCAGTGCTGTAGAATCACACAAGATTGTGCCCTGTCCTGCAGGAGCTTCCTGGGTTGTCCGGTCCCATATGCAAGAGGCAAGTATCTCCATTTGCACCAGGAGGGCCTTTATGCAAATTGGTCCAGAATGGGGCTTGCCACCTCTGTCGTCTTAAGGGGCAGAGTACAGGGCCCACATACTCTTCAGCAGCCCTTTCCAGGCTGTGAAGGACCTCGAGTCCCTGTAAACATTACACTTTGTTGCAGATCACACTCACAGCCTCACTGTACACCTGAACAAGATCAGGTGCCTCCCCCATGCACTCTAACCAGCAGGACTGGGGACAAGGTAGGCTGATATCTGGTATTAGTCTAGAATCACTGCAGAGAAAAATTCACACCCTGCTTGTTGCCTCTCTATGCTGAGCCCTATGCACACACAGCAGGACAGCTCAGAGAGGCAGAGCAGTAGTGTGGTTCCTGCTTCACAGCCCACATGCTGTGAGCCCTGAGCCACACAGGAGAAGCCCTAGTACAGACCAGAGCAGAAACAAGAGCTGACTGCCCATGGCCCAGCTCAATGGCCAGGGCACCAAGGAAGCAGCAGTACAGAAGCAGTTGTGAGTCCAAACCTCATGCTGTAACCCTGGATGTTCCCACTCCCTTTCACAAAACCCCCTTGACTGACTAAGCCAGCACTCAGGTGACTGGCAAAGCTGCCAAAGGGTGATGTACCCAACTGCACACAATTTCAGCCCCACAGCACTGCTGAGCCCATGCTCTGTCCTCAAGGATGGCAGTGACACCAGACTCAGCTGCCACAGAGAAACCAAACTGCCCCCAACTAGATCCACAGCACCACACTGGGGTCAGGTGCCCTCCCTGCACAGAAATAAACCTAGCCCAGCAGCACAACGACCCAGTCTCCATCATTCCTAGTGAAGCACAAGCTCTGCAGCAACTTTTTCTCCAAGGCATAGCAGATGCAAGAGAGAGCACAAGGGGATAGAGAGAGATGTTCACAAAGGAAAGAGGTAGGCATTCAAGTCAGAGGGCAGCTCATGTGCACCCACACCCACAGCTCATGTGCAGGAAAAGAAACTATGAGCAGCTCTGCATTGGAAAAGTACAGGAGCTGCCTTGTCCCAGAGGTGCTCTGCAACAGCCTCCCCCAGGCAGCCACAGGAAGAAATCTTTATCCAGCAAACAATGGAAAAGTTAATAATTTCCTAACTATCAGAGGCAGAGGGGACCAGGACTTTACTCAGCCTCATTTTCCTTCGGGGTAGGGCAGGGAACCTCACACACAGTCTCCCACCCGACAGAGTCTCTCACTGCAGCAGGGCAGCTCTCCGGGACATGGGTGTCAGCACAGAAGCATCAAGAGCAGCAGATCTGTCCCACATGAGTGAATATGAGCTCTACCAACCAGACTTTCTTTAAAAAGTAAAGGGCACAAACACCTCAACAGTCTGGGTTGGCAGTCACTCCCAGGCCCACCAAAATGCCTGACTGATCATGTGGTAATTACAGACCACAATGTAGTCACTCCTCTATTCTTCTCCTGGATAAATTACCACACTCTGTCTTTCCAGCCTCTGGTACATTTCCCTATCACATCCATTCTTGTCCCTCTGCTCTGCTTCAGCCTGTCTGAGCTGAGGACACGAGAACAACTGACCACAATGTCCCATGTGCTCCTTGTGCTGGGACACAAGCTCTGGAGAGGAAGCACTCTCAGCAGTGCTTTCAAGCAGGTCAGCAGCCTGCCCCTGCACAATTAACAGAAAGGTTCTCCTCCATATCACAGAGAATAAGGCTTCCAGGAGCACAGAGAAGCTAAAACACATCACTAAATCACAGGTAAGAAACAACTAAGAAACTCTGAGCTCTGAGAAGAGGTACATTAGCAAGAGCTGCCAAGGGTCTTACTGCCTGGTGCACTGGAGGTGGGGTGTTAGGGAGCTGTTATCTCCCATCTGAGGGGGACTGTGACCCTCTGACCCAGGCTCACCAAAATACAAAGCACACATCTAGTGGTGCCTGGCCACTCCAGTCCCTTGCTATGCAAGGGAATCTCCCACACGAGGACACAGCCACTGGGAGAGTGATGATGCTACACCCTGGAGCATCAACAACAGCTGAAACACCATGATTCCTGCCTTCCTCGGGAAAGACTCCTCTTTGGACCTGTGGGAAAAATGATGCAGGATTTTAGAGTTCCCTGCTTGCAAGATAACAGGGCAGCATACGGACCCTCAGCAGCTGGGAATTGCAGAATTGCCACCTCAGGGCAGCAGGCCCTGTTTGCTCATTTATCCAGCCAGCAAGAAATAGGAAGCTCAGCTAAATGGACACACACACACAAACACACAGAGAAGTCAGAGCTGAAGCCACAACACAAGGAAAAGAAGAACAGCAGGGACCAGAGGGGCCAGGGAGCTGCATGGGAAAGGGAGTCAGAGTAATACTTGGAGCCACAGGTGCTACCTTGAAAGTGGGAGAGTGGAAAGAGGTGCTGCACAAGGTCCGACATGGTACCTACATAACAGAAGAACATTCAAACAGTGCAGAAGGGGCACAAAACACACAATGGCCAGGTGACAGACCACATGGCCTGGACAAAACATGACGTAACAGCCTGCTGCAGGATGGGCCCTATCCAATCCGTCCTCCAGCAGCCCAGAGAAAAGAGCGAAGATGTTGCCACACAGCCCACACTCAGTTACAGGCAGCCAGGTTTCCCTTTGCAGCAAAGTTCCTGCAACAACTGTCCCTGTCCCCTCCAGCCCCACACTGAGGTCTCATTGTGTCTTGTGCCATAGTTACTGCAACCTAGAGCTGCTTCCTGCAGCAACAGGTCAAATCTAGCAAGTTGCTCTGTGGAAGGCCTTAGTTTGCTCCACCAGACATGTAAAGGTGCACAGTCCCTCAGGCACACACCTTACCCACCTTTCAGCCATCAGAGGAGCACACAGCCACAGCACTGGTGCTCCTCAGTCACTCATAACTCTCCAGTATGGGAAGCAGCTCCCCAGTGCACAGCCCCATACCCTGTTTCGAAGAGTTGAGCACAATACCTTTTCCACCAGTGCCTTGGCCACCTGGCTTGTTGTACAGATAGAGATCCTGGTCAGGGATGCTCCCATTGTGGTTGAAGTAGTGCTAAGGAGAACAAGGAAGAATACTCACAGAGATTAGAGAACTTGCCTTAACTGGAACCAGAGGACCATGTGTGTGCAGAGTTCATCCCCAGACCTGTAGCAAGCAAATCCAGATCTACTTAAAACACTTGCCAAGACAGGCTCAGCCTCTGGTGGGCTGAAGGAACCCCTTACTGCTCTATGCAGAGATATGTGGCACTACATATGTGGCCTCACCCTGTCTTTGCTACGGCCATGCTGAGGGGTGGGGTAGCTGCTCCCAAGTTTTTTTAATCCTATATTTCAGTCCTTAGATATGAGGAAACCATGCACGGAGCCAAGCTCAGCTTTGAAAGAAGATCTTCTCCCATGCTCCTGGGAGATGACTGTGGGCACAAGCTTTGTGATTGCTGCTTTTTGCACAGGAAGTGATCACTTTTGTGAAAACAAGGTCTGTCTAGGCTAATCAGGATGTGGTCAGTCCTGTAAAAATCCCCCAGGCTTCAGGATTTAGTGTCAGTCTCTCCCTAATCCTCCATGGCAAGGAACATGGTGTCTGAGTTGCCCCAACAAATGTCACTGGAAACAGGCAGAGAATGGGCAGACTGCTGTTCCAACTGCCAGCCCTACTCACCTTGAAGTGGTGTTCCACATTGCTGTCTGTGTACTTGGGGGTGTGCAGGAAGATGAGCAGGTTCTGGCGCAGGTAATAGGCCACGGCGTGCAGCCAGGGCAGGGTGGAAGGTGGCAGTGTGAACTGCAGGACCTCTGTGGGTGGTGTCCCAGGGGGCTGGATAAACTGCACAGAGAAGGTTTAAAACTCAGCTGGATGCCCTGGGACTCTACTATTCACACAAATTATGCCAATTGGCTCCGTAAAGGGAGAGTGTGGTGCATAGACCCCATAGACAGTATCCTGAGACAGACCACAGAATAACCTGAGTTGGAAGGGACCCACGAGGATTACTGTAGTCCAGCTCCTGCCCCTGCACAGGACAGCAGCAAGATGTGGGCAAATATTCCAGGGAAGACCAGCCATGCTGCAAACCCAGCAAAGGGGATCTCCCACCTATGCTGGTACCCACACAGTGTACACCTCAGAGAACACTAGCCTGACCAAGCACTGGAGCAGGCAACAGGATGCAGCAAACTGCCCTGGTCTTCCTTCAGGCAGGAGAGGTTGAGACAGGTCACAATGTACAGAAGTGTTCTGGGCTCTGGGATGAAGAGAGCAGATAAGCAGTGAGGTACCTCCACATCTGCTGGGGTCAGCTTGCAGTTCCGCACCAGCATCACAGTGATGATATCCAGGGTGGCCTCATCCAGGCGCCTGCGCAGCACTTTCACCAGCTCATCTGTGATCTCAGGCCCTGACAAGTAAGCAGTGGTACAAGTAGCTTTTTGATACCATTAAGTAAAAATGGCCAGAGCCACCTCTCCCTGCCTGTTCAGGATGTACCACCCTCACACTCATTACCCACAAAAAACATGAGTTTCCCCACCATCAATTTCTTCAGACATCTTTTTCTGTAGGTTCATGATCACGAAAGACTGCTGGTGCAGTGGCAAAGACAAATGCGCTCCTGCATAGGGAAAGCTGGCATAAGCCACCTAGTCTGCAGGAGGTTTCATTGTGAGACGTGGATCCTTACATTTTCACCCACACAGAACAGAGAGCAACTCTGGGCTAAGGAAGAACATGTTGCTCAGTAGGGAGATACTTCCTCTGCTCTTCAAGCAAAGAGGACAGGAAGCAAAGCTTATTCCTCTGCTTTACATCAGCACAGTCCATCTGCTGCCAGGTGCTATAACACAGACCTGCTGGGGCAACACCATGGACCATCAACTGGATATGTCTGTCTATCTGTCCCACAGGGCGGGCAGAGTCCACACTACGGCATGAGGCTGTGTCCAGAGAGGAACGAGAACCCTGGAGAAGCAAAAACAGTTTCCATATGACTTCCCTCCACCCTTCTGACCATGAGCACCTGCATGCACTCCCAGAGAGCAGCAGACTCACCGTTAGATCTTCAGTGTAAATGGGCTCCTGACTGCGTGTCAGTGCCAGTGAGCGAGATGCTGGACTAAGGCTGCTCTCTGTTTCCCACACCTTCCCACTGTAGGTAGTTTCAGTCAGCCTAAATACAGGAGAAGGGCACATCAAACTCCATTCCCAAGGATGACAGCATCACACATCCATGGAAGATCCACATCTTCCTTGCTCTCCCCTGTGCACTTTCTATGGGGATTAGTCCTTAGGATTGGGAGCTTGTGGAAAAATCCCTCTCTGGCTCCCTCAAAAAAACACCCTTTCCCTTCCATGTAAAGGCTTAGCTCAAGGAGAGAAGGAGGGACCTGGCTTGATGTGACTGACTCATCAGATATTTGCTGTTTGGCTCACAACATGGTCCCTGAGGCTGGGCAGACACTTTCTGCCCCACTCAGTCTGGTGTAACGTATGTAGCAGGACAGGGTCAGGCCAATAAGTCACACTGGCTTCTTACCGGAGGTAGAAAACAGATTTAGTGGCACGTTCCTGGTAGACAAACATATTCTTCCTGTTCACCACAGAGAAGGCGTTGAGCACCGAGCGAAGTGCCTGGATAGCTGTGGGCAACGTGGGATGTTAGCTATCCCACATACCCTTCTCTGGTGTGCCAATCCAGCCAGAAGCCAGACTCCTGACACGCAAAATGAGAGGGAACCTGGGCTGCACGTACCTCGGGAGACCCCCATATTGGGGCCCATCTTGAGGCGTGAATGCACGTGGATGAGTGTGCTCCACACAACGTCACAAGCAAAGTGCCCTGGCATGAACTGCATGGTGGCAGCCAGGTAGTCCCGGGGTTGGTAGCTCTCCTCTACAGAGTAATCTATAAGGAACATAGGACATAGGTGGTGCCACAGCATGGAAGCTGACATCTTAGGCACTCGTGGGTAGGCAGCAGCACTGCCACTGAGACATGGCCAAGGGAATATTCGTACCATCTGTAGGCATGACACGGTGCCTATATGAAGTATAGGGTGTTTCACTCTTCCAGATGTCCTCCTCACTTTCTGCCACCAGTAATGAGTTGCATATGTGGCTGTCATGCAAGTCCTGCAGCAGTAAGCGCTGCAAAAGATGAGAAAGATTGGTTCTGCTGCTTACACAGCCACAGAAGACAGCAAGAAGGGCTTAGGGCCAGGCTGAGTCCCTTTTGCTTTGACCCCCAAGTTGGGACTCCACCAGTTGAATTAGCTCCCCAGGCCTTCCTCTGAGCTGGGCCCAGACCAGAAAACCTTCAGAGGACCCTCCTCAACTAAGCCATCTCATGACTGGCAGCTTTGTCCATGCCCTCTGCAGATTTGTTACCTGGTTGACAACTCTGCAGATTTCACTGATTTTCTTCACCACCACCTGGTTGAGACTCTGGCACTCCCCTGGCTGCTCCTCTTCTGTCTCTGCTGATGCTGCCTTCTCCACACTCAGGCTGCTTTATGAAGAAAGGGAGAATGGGGTCAGTAGGGTACCTGGACAATGCCTGTCCCTGTGTGCTGGGAGCAGGAACACAGTGGGAAAGTTCCACAGTTTTCCCCTTACAGAGCACCAGTCTAGTCCGAAATCTTCCCACTCACACTGGGCAGAGAGGAGACCCTGTCCAGAGATGAGTGAGTGGAAACAAGGTCGTGGTACAGAGAGGCAGTGTCAGACAAGGGACCCTCCTTACCGTGTGTGGTAATAGACCTCCACTCGATCCTGATGGATTTTTATGATGAGCCAGAAATCCGGCATAAGGGGACACCTGGGCTCCTGGTCACTCATTAACGCTTCCTCATACTCTGAGTCACTGCTTCCCCCATCGTAACCTGCAACGTATCCTCACTTCAGTTCCAGGCCTGGCAAGCCAGCCTCCTCCCTGGGCACTGCAGCCACTCACAAGCCCTGCCCTCAGAGCTCACCCCAGCCCAGGCACACAGTCCCCCACACCCCTGCACTGCTGTGGCACTACCAGTGTCTGGCTGCACATTGTTGGTCCCCCTGCCCCAGCAGACTCACCCAGATGGTCAGAGTCCATGCTGCCCTGGCTTGACACAAGGCTCTGCACGCGGCTAGGACGCTGCTTGCTGGAGCCTGCAAAGGGAACAAGTACTTGCTAAGCCCCTTCACATGCCCCATGTGTTGGAGAAACATCCCACCACAGGACAATCAGACAATGCCAGCCATGGGGAGACAGTGCTGGGGAACGGGGCTCTCACAGCCATTAGTGAAATCACCAGGAATTAGCGATACCAGTGCAGCAGCATAGCCTACTATGTCAGGTACTGTTAAGCAGTGAACTGTCAGCACCTGGCAAGGAAGAGACCAAAGGTGCTGGCTACCAATTCTGGTGTTTAAGGACTGGAAGAGGAGTAGCTGTCATATTATGTATGCCACATTCAGAACTGGGCTCTTCTCTTAAGAGTTTTTGAGGCTGAGGTACACCCTGCCCACATTTCCAGCTCCTACCTTCCCTGCCCTGTGTAACAGAGTCCGTCAGGCTTGCTGCAGATGGTGTCACCAATGGTGATTTCTCACTGTTGCCCTTTTCAGAGGATGAGGATGGCAATGACTGTATGGTTGTTTCTGGAGCTGCCTCTTCCAGGGAGTCATGGCCTAGTACTCTGCTTTGTTCAAGTCTCAGCATGTCTCCCGGAACCTGTATAAAACCAAGGTCAAAAAAATGACCAGAAAAATAGGCACTGAATAAAGTTCCATGATCCTCCTGCATCCTTCTACCTTCTGTTACCAGTGTCCCACGCCTTCCCACCTACAGACCATCTAGTGCTTCTCACCTCATTCTGTGTGTGGCTTCCTCCACCTGCAGGGTTTCCTGTGTCTGGCACAATGCGTGTCTCACTCTCTGGCCACTCCCAGAGGCCCCGGGCTTCTTCTGGGAGGGCGCAGCCTGTGTGATGCAACAGCTCAGAGCCCTCTGCCTCCATTTCACTGCTCCCCTCCTGGCCTGCCTGGCCCAGGGCTGTCCTGGTGCCCCCTTCAGCTGGCTGCTGCAAGCAGCTTGTCCCTGAAGGGTCTGGAGCTGCCTGCCTGGAGTGTAGGCGGCTGATGGAGATGTAGTGGTAGTCGTTGCCTTCTGCATTAAGAATGTAGCCTGGCAGAGCCATTCTTCTGAACTCCTGCAATACAGGCAAAAGTAAGTTTCATGCTAGCACAGTGTACAATGTTGTCTCAGGACTTTCTCTTTACCTCCTTGAACTTCTCTAGCGAATGCTCAGGCCCAAAGACAAACTGGAGCAGCACCACCTCACTGTGGCAGCTGGGCCGGCCCTTGGAGTTATAGATGTGGGTGGCCACCCGGTGCAGGATGGAGGTGCTGATAACCTGTGAGTGACGCAGCGCTGACACAATCTCATCATCCAGGAGCCAGCGAATCTGAGCAGAGAAAGGACACAGAGGAAGGCCTAGGTGACCTGCATTTGCAAGGCTGCCTCAATTCTCATTCAAGCCCCAAGAGGATGAAGGCAGCCTCTCTCATCATCCACATCCCTCACCTCCTGAATGCAGCTAAGAAAAGGCCTTCAGAAGAGAGCTCTGTCTGTCCCACCCCAATTGCAGTAAGAATTTTGCCAGGGTAATCTCACACTTTTGGGGCGCACAAGACTAACAGCCCGTATGACACCAGTAAGACCTAATAGTTCAGCTGACTATTTGCAGCTTGGAGCATGCTAGAAAGTGTGGAACAGCAGTTGCTGGAAGCAAGGAGGAGGCAAGCCTGGCTTACCTCATTCATAGTGGCTTCAATAGCCTGTCTATGCACTCCAGGGAGGTTGGAAAGGGCAGGGTGCCTAGGAGAGACAAGATGAAGAACCAACCAGTCACTGTCATTCATGCAGCCACCACAGTGGAGCTCCCAGGCAGCAAAGGGAACCTGCGAGGGGCTTGTCACACTTGCAGTGCCATACCTCTCATCTCCGGTGGATGGGAGCCGTTCCAAGTTGTGCATGATATCCTCATCTGAGCGGAAAGAGGATGGCTGCCCTGGGGAGCGTGTGAAGGACACACTGCTCTCTGAAGTGCATCTGTTACAGGAGAGAGAGCAGGCTGAGCATCAGCTTTTGAGCCAAAGAAGATAAACACAGAGCCAGATAAACAGGCTACAGAGAGAGGAAAAATGATCTATATAGAAGGTGAGTCTATCTTGGAAAAATTTCGTTTTCTTAAGGGTGTGGCAGGCTCTGTGAGAAGGAGAATCATGAATCTCAGCACATGGAGATGGGCCAAATGGCTATCTGGGAAGGGCAGGCAGAGGATGGGTGAGTCACTAGGCCTCTTTCCACCTACCTGTTGTGGAGAATGTCTGTGTTCACAACTTCTATCTCTAGGGGCAGTGTCAGCACAAAGATATCCAGGGTCACACAGAGGTCCCCCAAATCAATGGTGTTCAAGCCCTGGCAGCTTTCCAGGCAGCCCAGAACTTCCCCTGAGGAGAGATCACAGACCAAGGGACTCAAGCAACAAACATCTCTGCTTACACACACATATAGCCTGGTGGCAAGTACAGAGACTGCAAGAGGTGGCTTGAGAACTGGACCTGCTCAAGATGGCCACCATCTTCCATGATCCTTTCAACCTTCCATGACCAATCTCACACAGCAAGTGTGAGACCTGATGAAAAAGCCCTTGTCTGATGCTGGCAGGCCCTGGGGGCTCTGTACAGGGAGGGCTGGTTCAGAGTGACTGCTGACTAGGACACAGCATGTTTATTCCAGGGGCTGGTCACCCAATGGGAACCTGAAAGAAGCCCTAATGCCATTTAACCTCACAGCAAGGATTGCTCTTACCTAAACAAGTTGGTAGGGACTGCACAGGCATGGAGCTGTGCTGGCTACGCAGCTTCACTGAGCAGGTAAGGTGCACAAAGAGTGGGGGCATCTCCTGCTCCAGGAACTCCTGCTCATTGAGTGAGTCCCCTCCCAGCACGCTGAAGGAGTCATCATCCTGGTTCACTGTGTTGGAGTCTGAGAGGGAATCTGTGTCTGGGAACTCATGCTCCAGCTTCTCACGGTACTCCACCTCCAGCTCTGGGTCACTCTCTGTGGCAATGCAGCATCCAGACACAGTTCCTGTTGATATAGGTTCCCTATTAGCAAACCAGGTCCACATCTCTAGAGACTCCACGAGACACAGTCTAGCTCCGAAAGGCATCACCCACAGTGAGACTATACACACATTTTCTTCTCCAAGACAGAGCAAGCAAATTTTACCTTCTTCAGCTGCCAGTTCTGCCTCTGATACCTCCATGTCTTCACTGCCTTTTCTGTCTGCCTGATCCCGAGATGCCTCTTCCTGAGAGAAAGGGCAGATGCTAGAACCATGCCAGGCAGTGAAGCAAGATGTTGATGAGTACCCCAGGGACTAAGTCTACCCATGGGTCTGTCAGTCTCAAATCCAGATCTGACACCAAGCAAAGGTATTCCACAAGGACTAGGAGCCTGCCAGGACAGCAGCACGCCTACCTCTTTCTTGGCTGATGGTGGGCAATAGAAGAAATAGTGAGGATTTGATGGCACAGGCTTGAAATGTAAACTTCCAATTTCCAGGAATTTTTCCTAAAAGAGAAATCCCAAGTGTGAAGCAGACATCCTACTCTACCCTCCTGTTGGAACCAGGTCAAGCTTGCACATTCCTCACCTGGATAATTTTATGCAAGTCTGGGTGTGCCTGGCAGGGCTGTCCAATTTCCAGCAGCGAGAGGGGAAACTCTGAACAGCAGCTGGTGCCCCCACTGCTCTTTGGCTCCTCCGTGGGGCTAGCAATGTTATGGGAGTCCTGCTCACTGTAGTCCTCCATTTCCACACTGGCAGGATTGTGGACAGGTCAGACAGGCAAATCAAGAAACAAGACTTGTGTTCTCTATCCTACAAGGATCCCACCTCACAGCTCCCCAAACCTCATCTGTGTTAACACAATGTGACTTACCACCCCAATCCCACAGTCCCAGAAAAATCTCTGCCACCCACATGCCCAGATAAGGGCTCAGGTTGTCTGAAACCAGGTCTGATGTAGTTTAACCATGCTGATCCCATTATCACGTCTATATACCACACTACACACCCTCCCTGGGAAATACAGACACATGGCTGAGTACAGGGACAGGCCTGCAGCAATCTGAACTACCAACACCCAGCCCAGGGCACCTCACAGCAAGTGACTTGGCAGCACAGAGAGGAGCACAAAGTTCAGGCCCATTGTCACTCAGCAGTTCCATGGCAGAGTCAGTCCCTAAAACTCAGAAAAAGCAATCTGGGGAGTGGGATACTGACTGGTCAAAGCACTCTCCAGGTACTCAAATTATCAACAGAGATGGAAGATCTGGATGCAATGCATCACAAGCTGTACATCCTTCAGCAAAGTTTATATAACTTGCACTGGGATAGGTGATTTGTAATATCATATGCACATAAAAAAATTCTCAGTTTTTCTCAGGGAAAGCAGCACTTGAAGTCATCTGACTTTTCAAACACTGAATGTTCTTCAAAACCACGTACAGTATAAGAAGGAATGGGATTGGAGATTCTCACGAAATGCTAGTGAATTCACATAGAGGAAGTGTGCAGAAGACAAAGGACCTAAGTGTTTCTTTGACAGGCACTAAGGCATAGCCCTTTTTTCACCTCCTTAAGTTTTCAGAAGTGATACAAACCACATAAATAAGGAATAGAAGAGCAGAAGTTTATCATCAAACATATTTGAATTCTGCCTGGGTATTTCCCTTGTGTAATTTTTCCCAGAGTTTTAATTTTAAAAAGTGACACTTTATTCATTAGAAAAAGATAACAAAGCTATCATTTTCACCACAGTCAACAACAAACTCAAATGAGTCAAGCAGCAGGAGATGCATAATTTCTCCAGAAACAAGTCTAAAACGTACTTGCAGACAAACTGCCCTCCAGCTCAGGCCAGATGGGATAGTAATGAGCCAGGACTAGAAGAGAAAGGATGTATGTCATCAGAGATTATAAAAACTAGAAAGTACTAGTGGATACCATACTAGGCAGGTATCTCACTGGAAGTGTGGGCTCTTCCATGTGGCTGCATTAAACTCTGCCCTACAGCATTCCTTCTAGCAGGCACTAAAGGATGCTTGAAGATCTGTCCTGGCCCAATGTTAAGAACGGAAGTGTGCCCTTACCTTGACTCAGAGACCAAGACACCTCGTTCTCTAGAACTCTGTTCCTCTTCTTGCTCTATGCTGCCCACTTGAAAGCTGGCTGCCTTGGAGTGTGTATGGAAATGTTGGTGGCTCTCTCGGAATGAGCGGACATGGCTGCACACTGTCAGCAGGAAGTTGGTGATATCAATCTCTTGGAGCAGCTCCTCACAGTAGTCCATGGCAGTAAGCAGGTCCTGGGAGCTGATGCTGTGTGACTGCTGGAGGCTCTTGAACAGCCCTACAGATCAAACACAGTTTGAGCATCCCATTGCAAGGATGTGAGGTCATGGGAATCAGGCAGTAGTCACATAAGGATCTTCTACCAGCACCGAGTGGAGTCAGGGCAGGTGCTGGGAGACAGGAGTCAGCCAGGGCACCTAATGCTACATGTTAGCCTGGGCTTGGGTAATGCCAAAGTGCCCATAGGATTTGTCACCCTGAAGGTGAGAGAAAAGCATCAAAGAAGGGATACCCCGTTACAGCACTCCACAGGTTTGGGAGCAGCCTCTGCAAGGCCCATAGGGAATGCACAGAGGCATCTTTAAATCCCTCCTGGTGGAACATCAGTCCCACAACTCCTCCCTTTGCTCTGTATAAGATAACAAGGAAAATGAGACACTGTTTTCTTAAAAGAAAACCCAAGGTCCAGCCCCAGTCCCAGCACTGCCTTGGATCCCATCATGCCACTGCTCACCTTTCACATAGCACTGGTGGGAATGCTCCTGCAGCAGCGTGCAGTAACTCACCAACTCCTTATGCTTGTGGTCTAGCCAAGCAGCAGTTGGAGGACGTTCCAGAGACTGGGACCTGGAAAAGAGGAACCATAGCCTTTAGCACCAATGAAGCATGTTTTAGGCTACAAATGGCTCTGGTGACAGTAAGCAGGGCCCGAGGGCATGCACAGGTAGTGGCTGCTACAAGGCAGAGAGGCCGAGCCAAGAGAACAAGGCAGAGCTAGAGTCAGCCTCTTGTCAAGATAGCTCCTGTTTCTTGTCTAGGAATCAAGTATAGTTGGTACTACCTGAAAAAGATGTCCCGAGGAGGACGGTGTGTCCGTGGGCTGACAAGCTGCTCCCGTAAGAGCTCCAAGGAGCAGCTGTAGATGTAAATGGGGCAGCGGAATCGGCGGCACTCGCCCAGCTCAGACTGTGAGTTCTGGCGACAGAAGGAGATATGCACATCTCTCCGTGAGGGGCCACTCTGTTCTCCAGGGTCACGGCTTACTTCTGCAAAAGAAACAATCCTGAGATAAACGCCTTTGATGGGCTCCTTGTTCCTGGTCTGAGACATCACAGCCCTCACAGAAGCACCCTGCAGATAGGTATTGGTTTTTCAAGCTTCTCACCATTCAAATCTCAGGGCCATTCTCCTGCCCCCAGCACCAAACCACTCAGCCCAGTGCTTTGGCCAGCCCAATCCCCATTGTCACAGCCATGACTGTTCCCCACTGCCACCACCACCTCTGGCAGCAGCACAGCCTCTATCCCCATTGCAGGCTTGGCTGACTTGCACCAGGAGCTGTGCAATCAAACCCCATATATCTTGAGACTTCTGCCCTTCTCCCTAAGACAATGTGCTGCTGACAGCGCCATGACACAAGAGTCACTGACTTCCCACTGGAGACCAGTACTGCCATTCCTAGTAGCTTCTATCTATCTGCAACATCCTTGCCCACTGGGAACCAACCCCGGGCCATGGGCACTCAGCTCACAGGTCTTCATCCCCAATTAACATAACTATGCTCCTTGTCCTGCCTCTGCTGACTGCCAGGCAGGAGTTGACAGGAAAGGCAAGATTCCTCCTACCTCTATCTGCTCAACAGTATGCTCAAGAATAGCAAACATACTAATACTTTAGCAAGGTGCTGTTGGTACCATGGGCTGGTGTTATGCTGAGTGTAGGTAATGGCACTGCAGCATCCCCTTCTTCAGCCCTGACTCGCTCTGCACAGACAGGTCCCAGGGAATCCTCTCCACATCGACTCTCATCTTTTGAAGGTTTGTCCAACCCACAAGCCATCAGCTTCTGTACATCTGGAAGAAAAAAATAGAATTGCATTCTGTCCATAGAGAACAGCTTAACCCCTCAATCTACATTCCCAAAACAGCACATGCCTCTGCTGCCTCTTTGTGTGTAGGAACAGCTTCACAGGCTACTTCCACTAGAGCCTAGCAGCCTTCACCAGTGGAAGCCAGACCAGTACCAACATCCAGAAGCAGGGCGCCTCCCAGACCATCATATTAGCAGTCTCCTTACTCCATTCATTACCAATCCCACTGGGAAAACTGTCCAATAGCTGCAGCAGCAAAGAACTCAACACCGCATCCCCTGCCCAAAAACCCTATGTGGGCAGCACCATGCCCAAGGAGAGAAGAGCAGGACATTCAGCATTTGGCACTACTCTATTCCTGGCCATATGGTGCAAAAAAACTGGACCTGAACTCTGCTGTTCAGTTTTCTCTCCATCCTACAAGAATGGATTCTGTTTTTGCTGTTTTCCTGAGAAGGTGCTTAACCTGCTGCCTCCTCTTGCTCCCCACAACAGGCCACCTCACCTGAGAAGGTGGCTGGCAGGAAGGTCAGGAACACATGCTGTGGGTTGACCAGCTTGGCATAGCATCGCCACTGAGGGGGAAAGGGCCCTGTCGTGTCACTTAATGTCACGTCGTCCTCAGGCAGCTCCGTGTTGCCAAGGCTCTGAGGAAAGAGCAGAAGTTGGATAAACTCAACACATACCTTGAGGCATGTAGCAACCACACAGAGCAAGTTCTTCCATGACTGCTGGCTGGCACAGTGCTGAAATCACCCTGGTCAGTCCTGCACATTCTGGAAGCAGGCTGGCTCCGAGAAACACAGCACAACACTCAGGAGATGCTTAGCCAGCTTTGCGGGGGCCAGTTCTGAGCTCCCGGCAGAGACTGCTCATGGTTTATGAGGAATGTGCAGCACAGAATCAGTGCTGCTCTAACAGGCTAGGCCCCATGGTGAGTGCAGCTATCCACACACCTTTCAGATTCCTGTTTGACTTCAGTCACAGGCTACAGCTTAACCTGCTGTCAAATGTGGGGAAAACCAGCCACCTTTCAATCTTTCTCAGCCCTTCTAACTCCCCTGCTCTTTAACAGCTCCTGCCTTGCATTCCAAGGGGGCTCAGAAGAAGGACAGGAGTACAGCAGTACCTGCAGAGTACTTGTGGAGCCAGTCATATCCCTAGTGCCATTGCTGCCAACAAGATGATAGGACGCAGAGGCATCCTGCTGCTCCGCAGTCCCAGAAGCTTTCAGGGTTTCTTCTGAAATGGAGCACAGAGAAACCAACCTGAGAAACATCAGCTGAGGATGAGACTTGAAAGTAAAGCACCTGAAACACCTCACAGCTCCTGATGTCACTGCTGCCACACTGCTGGTCCTCACCTCTGATCACAGGGAGTGTGAAGGGGGGTTGATGGCCATCACGATCCCGTTGCAGAACCTGCTCCATGAAAGCCACATGATCAGCATCAGCCATGGGTAGCTCCCGGTCACTGAGGTCATGCTGCAGGCAGCCATGGAAGAGGTTTAGTAGCATTTCATTGGGCACAAACGAAGAGTCCTTGGTCACCTCCTCATTCTCTGCTCCAAAACAGAACCATGGCAGCTTCAGAGACACCATGCTCACAGGCACCACGTGCCCAGGATCCCAGGACACAGCCCTTTGCAAAGCAACACTTCTACACAGCCAGGAGTTTCCCCCAGCAACTCTGCAAGACTGACTTGGAAGGTGTTGAGGAGGTCCTGGAGTTTCAGCATCATTAGTTACCCTGCATTGACTCAACCTGCTACTTTAACTATTCTGGAGATACTGCAGGTACAGAAACCACCAACACAGAGCAACTGTCTAGGTTTAATGATTTCAAAAACAACTCTTCTAAATTATCAGCCCAAGAAAGACAGCAGTATAGCTCAACAGCCCTAGGGCTGCAGCGTCAGGAAGAACAGCACTGAGCTACTGAAAAAGCCATGGCAGTGCTCCCAGCTTCTGCCCAGGGAGACAAGTACATGGAGTAGGGTGCCCATAGCCATGGAGGGAGGAGAAGGGGAGGCAGGAACTGAAGAGGCACCTACCTTTTGTCAGCATTAGGAAGAACATTTCAACCTGCTGGCACTTGGGCAACAGCTTCATGAGGTTGAACTGGAATGGGATCTCATGCACTCGAAAACCAGCACCCATGTCAGGATCTGCAACAAGAACTGGGAATGTAACACGCCTGTGAGCACCACATATCCCTGCCTCCCAGGCCACCTCCATATGCATGGTGTCAGCCCTCAGTGCAGTGAAGGTAGCACAAGTGAAGGTACACAGAGCACTGCCCTAACTCCCTCTGTGATTCTAAGCAGAAATTAAAAGAATGAAGGGGGGGGGGAAGGAAAAAGCCTGCCAGAGGCTGCAGCAGGTTGTGAGTCATCTACAGAGAGGTACCTCACTCATAGTCTCCTGCCCTTACTGCCACCTTCCTACAAGGAGAGATGGGAAGCCACCACAAGGCCTTAGCTTGGGCCCAGAGCTACCAGAGGACACAAACCAGACATCAGTACTACAGGTAACACTGCTGGAGGGCAGTGAGCACACTGGGAGTCAGAGGCAGCCTGACCTACCCCTGTAGTCAGGGACAAGAACATGCCTGCTCTTGGGAGAGATCTCCCATCTGACAAGTACAACAAAGCAACCCACTGCTGCCAAAGCCTAAAAAGTTTTCAAAATACCTGTTCCACCTTCCAGAAACCCTACAGGCCCTGAGACATTCAGGGCCTAGCTATCTGTGCTCTATCAAAGGACACAGATGCTGGACTCACCTTCAGCAGCTTTGGTATCTGAAGGAGGGCAGACCCACTCCTTGTTTTGACACAGCTGGCTGATGTACTCGAAGGTCAGCATGGTAGCAATGCACGCAAGGTCCCGGGGATAGAGCTGCAATAAGCAGTCAAGGCTCAGCTGCATGCAGCAGAATTATTACCCCCAAATGTAAGTGAAAATGGTCTAAAAGCAAACATCCATAATCCTGTCCCCTGAGGTGTCTTATTCTCGCTCACTGCTCCCTCTTCTCCACAAGTTCTCTAGGGTGTTTCACCTTAACTCTTAACCTTACCCAGGAGGAGTGTTAGCAATACTGTCTGCAGTATATTGCTCTGGTCCAGCTTCCTCCCCTCTTCACAAAATAATTTGTATTTTTCTAACTATCCCCAAACAGCTTTCTGTCTACTGCCTTGCAGTCCAGAAACATTTTATGTCCAGTGGGTGGTTTCTCTTTTAGAAATCTCAAGCTCTTCTGTGAACAGCACTCCCATCTCTTCTGGACCTCATTATTCACCTGCAGTGTTGTGGGGCACTCACAATAAACCTTTGTCCGTCCACAAAGGAGCCCATGTTCCTCCTCTTTTAGGGACTCACCGCTTTAGGTATTTTCTGGTAGGGCAAGCCATGGAGGTGCTTCCAGTTCTCAGCAGTACTGTGGACATGGCCACTTTGTGGCTCTACCCAGCATTCAGTGACCAAGTTCAGTTCTGTGTCCACCTCAATGGCCTCTACCTCTGTATCATTGTCATCATCTGTGGAAAAACTGGAGAAAGACAAAAGACAAGTCCTGTGAGATGGCACAGAGCCAGCAGCCCATTGCAGGCTTGCAGGAAAAGCCCCAGCTAACTGATGATTAATCCATGACAACTAGTTATCTGTACTAAATGATGAAGGTCCCCCTGATTTCCACACTGACTGCAAAAGGGAGCCATGACTCCACTGCCAACCCTCCCTGTGAGCAGAACAACAGCCTCACCTGTCTTTGGTGGAGGTGGAATGGGGTGGGAAAAGGATGTACTGGACAACACAGGTGTGCTTCTCCCTGTCGCTGCTGCTTTCGCTGGAACCATCGATCTGGAGGGGAGACACCACATGAGCCTGGCCAGCAGCAACAGATCACACCTCTCCAGAACCCCCTAACACAACACAGCCTCAGTACCCAGTTGCACTAGCAGTGATGGAGAAAGGGAGCCTTTCCCAACCCCAAGAATTTCTCCAGCACAGCCCATCTCTACCACCAGAGTAGCTGTTAACTGCAGCTGAAGACAGGAAAGCTGCTTTATTTTCTCCCTATATGTGTTATAGGGTGTGTACTAGAAGCTGATGATAAATCCTGTCACAGGAAGGCAAATCCACCCCAGAATCAGCAATGAAGGGACTGCGTCCACAATGCAGCACCCATGCTCACCTGTATGGGCAGCTCCAGCACCATGTTGATAATTCCATCCCCACTGGATGCAAAGTGGAAACCCTCCGACAGACGAACCCTGGCAACAGAGAGGCAGTCAGACCTGGAGAACTTCTGCACCCATAACTGCAAGCCTTAAATACAAGAATTACTACCTTTCACCCCACAACACCCTCCTTCCCAAGATTGCGAGCTACACACAGGGAATGGGGAGGAGACACTGCACAGTACAGCCTGTGTGAAGATGAGCCTACTCTAGGCACAGTAACACCTCTTGCCCTTTTGCATGTTTTCCAGCACTTTTGTTTTCCTCAACTGCAGCTGTAGAAATGGGTAAAACATTGACCCAAGCAGCTCTAGAAGCTGTGTACAGGACCAAAACCCTCTGCACAGCCACTTCAACTGTTCAGTATAATAAGGCTTCAGATCTGTCTTGCTTTACCTGCATCCCCAGGACTAGCTGAAGAAAGGACTCCTGTAAGGTGTGCAACTTACTCTGTGAGTGTGGAAAGGAGCTGAGCCACAGCAGTGATGGGCACAGCTGGTGCCAGCCCTGACTGGACACTCCAGATCCAACGCTGGTGATAGAAGTAGCGGGACAGCGAGGCCAAGGTGGAAGAGGCAGTACGATTGGCTACCATAGTGAGTGGGCCAGACACTGGTGGATGCTCTAGATTGAGAATGAAGGGGGCTCGATAGTCAGAAGGCAGCTTCTCATACCTAGGAGAGGGCAGAAGTGTGGTATGATGAGATAGTGTGGTATGATGATTTTTTTCTATTCAGGGCCAGAACTGCCTAGATTCACAGCCCACTTGCTCGTCCCAGGATAGAGTCCTCCAGTAGCAGAATATGGCTGGTCCAGCATGGGATCCTGCTCAGACAGCAGTAACTAAATTTACTTTTACATCATATTTAGTTAGGAGTAAGAAATCTGCCTGTCCAGCAATAACCCCTGCTGCAAGTTGCAGCCACCCAACCCAAACCCACTCCAACAAGCACCAGCATTCACAGCACTCTCATCCTAAAACTGGAAGCACCATCCACAGACCCTCCACTTTCCCACTTCCCAGGACAAGGAGACTCTGCTCACGGCCTGGATCTCCATCATTACCTGATAAGCAGCTTCTCCAATGGTTTGTGCAGCACAACAAGGCAGGGTCTGTCTGAGAGGGCTGACTGGGCCCCTGCCACAGGTGGAGACTTAGAGGGAGAACTACTGCCAAACATTTTCCTCTTTGCTTTTGGAGTTGCCTCCTTGCTCTGGACCCTGTGCGGAAAGCGCAGCTGCAAGATTCGGTCCCGTAACTCCTCCACAATCTGTCATGGCAAAAGCAAAAGGTAAACGTGACCAACTTTGGAGACATAAACTACTCACAATAAGCATCCAGAACAAGAGCCTCACTAAAAAGAATAGAACACTCCTTGAATACATGGAAGAGCAGGAATGAAAGGTCATTTTACTTCTGAGGCTCGAGCAAGATCAAGATAACATAAGGCTTTCTGTTCCATATTTTAACAACTACAAGTATTTTTAAAAGCAAAAGGAAGGTAAAAAACCCCACAAAGATGACTTCAAGGCTGAAGAAAGCGCCTTCCAAAACTCAGATGAAAAACAAATTAATTGCATGCCATCTCCTCCACAGAGGCAGTCTGAGCACCCACTCTCATTCTTCTCTCCTCTTTTCCTCAACAGCCTACAGTAAATATAAACCAGTCCATATCAGCTGTGTGAACAGTCTGATTCTGTCTTATGTACTCCCCTATAATCACGTTCAAGTGTCAGACCTCTATGGTAAAAGGTTTCAGGAACTTAAGTTATTTTTAGGTTAATTTTTTCCAGTATATTTTCACAATGACTTCCTGATTACTCTTTTTAGCTTTTAGCAGCTCTGAATATGGTTCTTCCCACACCAGCATCTGATTCCTACAATAGCCCAGTGTTTTCTTTGACATTTCCATGATTAGATTTCTTTTCACAACCTTTGTTCAACCTGTTTCAATTTCTATTACCATTGTAGGCAAACGAAGAACAGCAGTTCTTCGTCTCCTTCCTAAACACTATTATTTCAGTAACTATCCCCATCATTACTATGTCTTTTGTGAGGAAAGGAGTGTCCTCAAGTCCAAACATTAAACAGAGTTCTTTTCTGCACTATGTTGCCACTTGGGTCCCCTTCATGGTTTCATGTTGTTATCACAGAATCACTAATGGTATTTAAGCTCCCAAACCCAATGTGCACTGTTTTGCAGTTATCAATACTGGCTTCCAGCCACTATTGTGCTGTTTAAGTGTCACCAAAGCACAGGGCTGAAATAGCTTTGTGCCACCTGCACATTTTCCCAGCTCATTTTCTGCTAGCTTTCTGCAAATAAGTTCCCTACCCTTTGACTGGAAAAAAAGATTGGAAAAACCACAAACAGCTTTTGCTGTAACGAGAACAGAGCACTTTATCAACTTACTTGCCATCTTCCCTAACTTCACATAGTTTTTTAATAGCAGGACATCTTTCTCATATTTTACCTAGGAATACTTAGATTTGTCTCAGCCGTTAGACCTGGAGAAAGTCAACACAAAACCCCATCTTCCACATCTGACTAGGGCAGACCATTTCTTTTGATACAAAAATGTTATTAGAAGTCCATTTAGCAGACTTTTACCTCTTGAAAACATTTCCTGGGTATTCATTTTTTGTCTCCCTATACAGTTCATGTGAGGCATTGCTTGCATTTTAAGTCTTAACTCCTCCTTATCTAATAGTTTAATATACATAAGCAACTCACCATTACTGGAACAGATAGCCCAGGCAATGTATAGTACATCCATCACAGAAGTCGTTACAGATGAGTCAGAAAAGTTCTTGACAGATAGTATTGATTGTGCTTTGGTCACAAGGGCAGACTAGATAACTAGATAGCCTTTGAGTAATTTTGAACCCCACAGTTCAATTTAGCAAATGGGAGAAACATTCACGTGACCAGCTATTCTATTGATCTTCAAGTCTTTGGGTTTAGATCTCCCACAGAGTTAACACAGAAAGTTTGTCCAAACTGACCCTTTCTGTTACAGTAGATTCATATTTATCTAGGACTTAACATAGTAGTTACTTATTAGAGGGTATCTATCGACAATTTCTACATCCAGAATATCTGGTGCTCTGCTCCTAGTCCAGAAAACAGCCAGCCAGCTCTCACCTTGTTCCTGGCCTGTGCAGGTGTGCCAATGGGGAATCCCAGCCGGAGAACCATGCAGGGAGCTTTGGAGATGATCCGTACCACATAAAATGAGGTAGGTGTAAGATCCTCAGAGCTAGGAAGGAGGGATTAAGATAAGGCTGAAACAGCACAGATCTTGCTGCTCTGTCTTGCCAGATCAAGTAGAGGCTTGCTCCACAGAGCTCAACAGCCCACACAGTATCAGTTCTAGCATGCAGAAACCCCCCAGCTGGCTTCTTTCTCCCTCTGGTCTGTGCCTGGAACACACTGGCATCAGTGCAGAAATGGCAGGATTTCATACCCACTTGTCTCGCTCTTATCCTCTCCTCTAGACATCTGCTTCAGGCCCATCACCCCATACTGGTCAAACCAGATCTTTGCTCTGGCCACATGCCTGACTCACCCCACAGCACTAAATCAGAGCCACTCACCTGTGTATCAGTTTGACATAGGAGTAGCCCTCCACCAGCACAAAGCTGCTCCAGTCCCGCAGCAAGGATGTGAGCGCCGAGTGGGAGATGCGGCACTGGATGGTGCTGTAGCGGCCATTGTTGCCAGGCGTGTGCAGGTGCTTGGGCACTGGCCTGCAGGGTGGAGCAGGTCATTTCAGAAACAGTTTCTCTTCTTCCCCCAAACCCACATAGGCTTTGCTATGTCCATTCCAATTCATCTTCTGACTGGTGACAGCAGCCAATGCACAAACACCTCTCCTAATTGTGTGTTATCATGAGCCACGCTTCCTGAGTGCACAGGGATCTCCATGTTGCAGAGAGCACATCCCTTGCTGTATCCTATCTCCCTCCATGCAACATATGACTGTCATTCACATAACTCTGCAACTAGGACTAGCCTCAGGAAAGCAATACTTTTGGGAAAGATGTTTTCCAGCAGCAAACAAAAAGTCTCACACCCCCTGCAATCAGGAAATCCAAATCCAAGAAGGACTTCAGAAACAATTTATCCTCCTGAGAACAGCTCCCTCTCAAAAGAGATGACTTCCCAACCCTTGCCACCTGTCTCAGACAAAGAAGCTTTCACCATCCACCAGCCCCAAGAGCGAGGCCCTTTCCTTGGCCACAGCTGCAACTCTGTAACTGGGCTGAACTGGACACCTGCTTTCCCTGGCTGGCCCACACTGTGCACATGATCCCAGCCCTGTCCATTACATACGTGTCATGCTCCAGAAGGATGACTATGCGATGCATGTGCAGCCACCTCTGCCAGAAGTTGGCATCCATGGAAAGGATAGGCTTCCAATAGGAGGCAAACTGTGAATGGCTCGAGTCAGACCCACTGTGCTGCAGGGACAGCACCTTAGAAAGTAACAGGACAATATTCAGTAAGGGAGTGTCTCATTTCACCCAGGGAAAGCAGAAATTTCTCTAGCTGAGAGCTGAGCTATGTAGGCTTAAAAGGCCACATCCCTGGCTCTGGGTGACTTCCTCTAAGCAGAGTGTGTTCACATTGAAATAGGCAGTACAATGTAAGCAAAAATAAATTAGGCTCCTGAAATGTCAAGTTAATTAGGAATTTAACTACTTAGCATCAAGTAAATCAGCCATGAAAAGGATGGCATATGTAATGGTGTGCTTTCTGATTGAGAGGGGGATATATGGCTTGTGTCAGCAAAGCAATTAAACACTGAGATTACTCATTTGAGAGTGCTCATGCAAATAGGGTGCTGGAATGGGTGACATTGGGCAACTCTAATATGTTTGTATGGTAATGCTGTGATTCCACCAACTATTGCAACTTTGCTGACATAGAAATACAGTGGTGGTTAGCCATAAGATGGGAGGTTCCAGATATACTGTGAGATACATAAGCCTACATAGGGAAAGTGTACAAACCAAACATAAAGCAGGGCTTAAACAATAAAATTAAAGGGACAGTTCCCTTAAATGAAAGCTCCCCTAGCTTCTGCTTCTGCTAGTCCTCTTCTATCAATTCCAAGGATTCTGCTAGCAGGGGACAGATAGGATGTTGGCACTTCTGCTCAGTGAGCTTCAATGAGTTTGAATTCTGCAGTGGAAACTATTAGCTCATATTTTGTTTAGTTTCTGCTCTGCAAGTAACAAGTATCTCTCTTGCATCTTCCACGTGAGTGCTCAAAGCACTGAGCTTATTAAACAATTATTCAGCACATCCTGTATCTTCATCTGACCGTATTGAGCTGCATCACTAGGACACAAGATTGCCAGCAGCAACTCCACACCTATGAGGCTTCCATTGAAAAAGCATGGCAAAAGTAAGCATGTCAGCCTCCCCATCAGTCTCACACACTGGATCTCCACATGAAAAGGCTTCACAGCACACTTGGGAGACTTGCTGTTGGGCTTAGAGGTGTAGCTGCAGCCATGAAGACATAGGGTGATGTCTCAGAGTGGAAAATGTACGGCACAGGATGTTCACTGCACTACATCTGAACTTGCTTACTGAGCAGGACAAGATGAAGACAAGATGAGCAAGAGATGAAGCCTGAGTGCAAGAGAGAATAGGCAGGTGGGACAACCTGTCCCACATTTAACAATAGACAGAGGGTACATACCGGAGTGGTGGAACCTGGGGGGATGTAGAAGAGGGGCACCCCATTCTTGGTGCTCTCTGGAATGGTGAAGTGTTCTGGGACTGTGTCAAAAGACTGCAGATGAACCAGCATCTGATCTGTCTGGTTGATGCTGGAAAAGAAGAGGCAGTTAGCCCCAAAAGCCTGTGCTCTACCCCTTGCTGCCCCAGTCAGTCCAGGGGCTGCACACACAGCACTTCCTATGTACTGGGAATCCACCTGCACCAACAGAGCTTTCTCAGGCAGTGCTGGGATTCAATGCCCAATTGCAATGAACATGTTAAAGGGGTTCCAGTGTAACAGCCTAACATATAAGGAGGATGATCAGAGCTGGACATGAGGTGCTAGAAAAGGAATCTGATGAAAGTAAGGAGTAATGGTCACTCTGACCAGGAAATGGTTATAACCCACAGGTCCTTCAGCCCTAGAGAGGTTTGGTGCTCCCAGTGTGACCATGCAGCACAGCTACAAGGGTGCACTGTAAGAACACACAACCTCCATGGGATGGCAGTCAGAGGTAAGGTTTGCATCACAGGATCCGGATTCGGGAGCAGCAATACTGTCACCATGAAGCATTCTTACAAACTAGGTCACAGACCACTTCTAGTCTTTTCTTTGGCTAGACAGCAAGCATGTTTGCAGTCACGTCTCTTCCTCAGAGCACATCCCTTTTGGACCTTGGGTTGGGACGGCCACCTGCATAACCATGTCTCAGTATGCCAAGGAAGGAATTCCTTGGTTACATTGGACGCTGTAAACCGCTGCTCAGCTCACCTCTGCAAGGTGTTCCAGAAGCGCCGGATGACAGTAGTGCGGTACAGACTGGTGATAGGCTTCCTCATGGTGCAACTGATGTCATGCAAAATGTCGTAGCTTCCCTCCATCGTCACCTCCACCCATGTGCTGCGTTTTGATGGGTCCAGGGGCCAGGGTGTCACAGCTAAGTACTCAATCCTCATGTTATGTTTCCAAAGAAGCACTAGTTTCACCTCCAGCTGAGACCCACCTGCAGGGAAGCAGAAGAGCAAGTTCAGGTGCTTATTTGGTACACACCTGAGCTTTGCCTCTGACCAGGGATTCCTGAGTACCATGAGATCATTTGATCACTATGAGGCAAACAAAGTAATCTAACGACTGTTTGCTTTAGATCAAGTCACTCTCTCTCCTCTGCAAAAGGGGAAGGCTTTGCTTGCACAGTAGCATTTGGTGAAGAGTTCTCAGTTCTTTAAATGTACATCTATTATCTACACTAGAGAACACCGAAATTCAGAGGAGGTGCTGACATTTGCAATGGGTTCTCCTTCACAGCCTCATCTTTATTTCCAAGAAAACAGTTACTTGCACAGATGAGCAGGGCCTTTAGGCTACCAAGTTTTCTCATCTGCACTGTGCAGAATTAATCTATCCCACTGCAGAAACATGGACATATGGATATGATGGGCAGAGATCATAAACAACCTGGAAGGTGAGGCCCTATTTCAATTCTTGAAATAACCTCTGTTCATCCTGCATAGACCATACTTCATGCCATCTAGAACTTCAAGCATCACAGCATCTCACCATGTTTACCTTTGCCTGTCAAGGTTAAGGTGTTAAAAATGAATATTCACCTATTCTTCAAACTGTGCATTTTTACCTTTTCCTTTAAGTGGGCCATTGCACCTCTAGCAAGATGAGCACAAACACCTGACACCAAGCCTCGCTGAGCCAAAAGAGCAGAAAACTGTCACACTCCTGCTGACTGTGCATGTGTATTTGTACTGAAACACCCCAGGGAAACACATGACCACGCTGCGATTTCAACTGCTCAATCATCTATTCTGATGCCCAGCCTGCTCTACAGTTTGCCAGACTTGCAGCATTTGTGTGATGAGTGATTGGATGTGCTGGAAATCATCCGAACAGATCATCAGCCTGGATGCTGTTTCCTGCAGAGTTGCATTTGCTGCTGTCATGGGCACATCATGCCATCCCCTTCACAGGCTGAATGTGCGCCACTTTAAAGCCATCTTTTTATTTGCATGGTCCCTGCTGGGATGCTCCCTCAGAGTACTCCTTCCCTGTCAATGTTTAGAAGAAACCTTCCAGAATACATGCCAAATTCATGCCCAGTTGTTCTTTTGATTATATTATCTTTATTCTGAGAAGTTTCATTTCCATAACACTGACAGGGATCATGCACTAAGAAATCCCTACCCAGTGCCAGCTGTTACTATGACAGAACATCTGTTCCCCTTAATAGTCCCAGACCTTCCTGCACCTCAAGAGTTCATCTTTCTTGAACACAGATGATCAAAGGTGTATAATATATTTCACCTGTACTTCATCTGAGGGATTACTAGTTTCTTAGTTTAGGTCAGTAATATTTCCCACAATGGATGCTTTACATTACTATAAATGCATTTGCCAGGGTTGTACCATCTGTTGATTCCTAAAAAGATTGTCTAGTTCATCAGATATGCTAAACAAGAATTTATAAATTCATCTCTTTCCATTTCATACTGTCATCTCACTCTTATTGCATTAGGGCCCATCCACTGCTTTCTGCACATTATTTCGGTTCTCATAACAAATCCTTTTTATTTCATCAATAGCAAACATGATAAGTAAATTCCTACATTTTTTTACTTAGATCATTAATGAAAATATTTCTGACTTTCATCTCTGTTTTCATTAGTAGTCCTGGCTTCAATCCTACAATCCCACACAAACAAAACTAAACACACAGGCAAAATATTTACTTAGTTTGAAGTATAACCTAGATGAATATTTAGCTTTTTCTTGCTGCAAAGACTTTATAGCTAATAAAACTTTGTTGCTTCAATTTCCTTTATAAAGTTCAGCTCTGTTTCTTATGAAACCTCAATTTGTCTCCCCTGTTTCTGACACTGAGAAGAGCCATTATTCCTGGTCAGCTAGTGACCAGCCACCTTTAGTGCTGGACTGGTTCACAGAGGAAGATGTCTTGAAAACTGTCCTCCAGGCTCTCCTCAACACACTGCAACACAAATCAGTCACTGAGAAATCTACTTTTTTTCCTTCTAAAGAAGGAAATCCCCTGACATTGTCCCAGAAAGAAAAAGAGCTGGGCTCCATTACACATCATGTCCCCCCAGCTTCTCTCCCTTTCATAACTTCCAATTCTCTCCCTTTCACAAGCAGTTCTGCAATCCTAACTAACCACAGTTGATTCCTAAATATCTAAAAATTAAACAGTGAGGGTAACCAGAGTACTTATAAATATCACAAACAACCTCTCCAGGCAGCTGAGCACAAAGCCAGCTATTTATTCTATTTTGCCTTTGGTAAAGTGAAGGAGAAAAGCAACAGTGTCAAAGTCCACAACTGCACTCTTTTGTTTTGTTTCACAGCCAGCTGGCTCCTTAACAACCTGTAGTTTGCAAGTTTTGGCAATTCAGGTTAATTAATTGTTCTTTGTTATACACTTCTCTGTAGAATGACCCAGAAAGCCCTGATTAGCCAAACTTGCTTTTCCTCAGCAAAGGCAGTGCTTGATCGTTTGTAAATTCTACTTTAACCTGTTCAACAATTTTTCTGATCACAGCCAGCAACTCCCCAGAGCATTTAACCTTTCCAAAGTAAAAGTAACATTATCTGTGACTATTCTGAAGGCTGCATAGAAATACACACTGTATTTTTGATACCTCTGACATTTCATTTTTAAATTCCTTCTAAAAAATACACAGAAAATATTTCTGACTCAAGGAAACACTGAACTGCAAAGAGCTAGAGAGTTCTCAAAGGGGAAAAAAAAAAGGGAGAATGGAGCTTATTATGTATGTTTATTCTGTTCTTATTCCTCCCTGTGCACCTGCCCATAGCTATTCCCCACAGAAAGTAACTGATCCAGCTGCTCCCCTGCTCTCTGCTCTTGTAAAAATGGAAGACCAACCCATTTAGCATTCAAAAGGGTAAAAGGCAGCAGGAAGATACCTAAAGTGCAGGGAACACAGTGAACACATGCTGGTGTTTCTGATACCTCTAGAATACAGGAATTTGCTGCTTTACGATACCCTGAGCCAGAGGCTGTAGCTACACCTTCGTGCAAAAAGGTACATGAACTTGTCTGACTGCTTTTTGAATGATTCACACTTGGTAATACTCTTCCAGCATTTCTGTGTAGGACTGCACAGTCACTAAGAGCACTTCACCATTTCTGCCAGATTAAAGAGAAAGGCTCTTTATCCAGTGCTGTTCCAGCTCTAAGTGAACTGGTGCACAGAAGGATAAAAGACACTGAGTGGGGACAGGAACTGACTTGTCACACTGCTTCATAGGCTTTCCTGGACAAAGAGAGTGCAATGGATCTAATCTATCTGGATTTAAGGGAAGTATCTTATGCCACACCTATGTTAGTGAAATCTGCAGACATTACTAGAACAGCTGTCTCACTGGGAAAACTTAGCTAATACTTATTTTTAACAGAAAACTCCTGAAACAAGAAATTAAGGAGTTTGTTGAAAGACCAACTTTATAAATTATCCCACCTAATGTGATTGCTAGCAACCTTCCCAAAAAAGAGGTAGTTTAGATCCATTCAGTTTGTAAGACACACCAAGGCAAAATAACTGCAATTCCCAGTCATCACAGAGGAACAGTGAGGTGAACTGAGCAAGAGGAATGTAAGAGTACTATCACGTGAAGGACAGCACATTTAGGGACAATTAAACAAACAAAGCCCAATAAAACACCCGCAAGGATTCATCAGCTGGAAGAAAAGGTGCATGAAAAACTCAGGCATTTCTGTGATAACAATGCAATGTAATCATGGAGAAAGCTCATGTGATTCCCAGACTATTACACTAGCTATTTTACTTCAGAAGCAGGAAAGTATTAGCACTGCTGAACAAGGCTGATAAAACCACATTTAAAACATTCTTATCAACTGATTTGAGAAATATGAGACCAAACTGAAAAGAGAACAACTGAGGGGAAAAAATAGGTGCTATTAGCTTGAATAAACAAGAGAAGGCCTCCCCTTATAAAAGAAGGGTGAAATATGGGCTTGCTTAACCTGCCAAAAGGAGGTTATATGGAGAAGGACATTGTTCTTAAATATGCTTGTGTAAGCTAGAGAAGGATAAAGTAAATTAATGACAATAAACTCACACAAGACTAATTTGGTCTCAGGGAGTTTAGAAAGGAAGATAAAGAAATTAAGCTCTGGGACAATCTTCCAAGCAGAACAGTGGCATAAAGTATTTACATGGTTTTAAGGCAGACCACAGTAAATTCATGGAAAACATCATATGGCAAGTTTAGAATTATTTTGGAGTTATATCACAGATTCTCTGATATAAAACATATTCTGTGTACTAATAAGCTTGCATTCGGATTTTTTCATCTTTCATGCAGTTAAAGTATTACCACTAGTCACAGCTGGAGATGGGAAATTAGGTAGGATATACTGCCACATTTACTCAAACCCCTCAAGGTTCCTAGTCAGTGGTTCTCACACTCCAGGTGCCATAATCTCTAGTGAGTCAAATAAAAGAACAGGATCACTGGAAGGTTTTATCGTTGTCTTGAATTGGTCATGGTCCTGACTGATCCAACATTTTCACCTAACAATATCCTTGTTTCACCCAATTTCTTCCCTTGAAAGGTTGTAGTTTGGAGGCAATAAGTCTGTTGTACCAAAGTGCATAACTTCATGTTAGTATTTTAGAGTGCAACTAGCAAAGGACTAGAAACTGATCAAAAAAAGGAAAAATATAGATGAAATCCCAGAAAACTCTTCAAACTCATCAGTTTTTCTGCAGCTGTGGGAAATCACTTACAAAACACAGAGCATCCCTGTCTGTCCCTTCCCAGGCAGTTACAGCCATGGAGGATGAGGCTGGCAAGTGCGTAACTGTACCACAATACTGAGCAGCTCCGCAACAGGCATTGGCTCATGAAAACAGTGCTTAGGGAAAATGGCTCCTTCCTCCACAACACCAGCCACTCTGCTGAGAGGGCAGACCCTGTATTTCCCTCTAAGCAGATGAGAACAGAGTCCTATCTGAGTCTCCAGCCCCCAAAGAAACAGTCACCTTTAGTGATGTTGACTTCACGGATGCTGTAGCCCTCGCGCAGCCGGACAGAAACAATGCTCACGAGATCAGCGTGCACCTCCTTCTCCGTGTGCTTCTTCCTCCGCATCGCCAGCGCAGGGTTGCTGCTTGCAGACACCAGATGCTCATTGAACAGTCTGTGCTGGGACACTGTAAATGGCAGAAATGGGGTCTGTGGGGCAGTGGCTCCCCTCAGCCTCATCCTACAGCAATAGGCCTCCTAAACTGCTTTATAAAAGCTGCCAGGAACACTCAACAGCCTGAAAAACAGTACATCCTTCAGGCACCACTTACACCTGCTCCCGATTCTGCAACGCAGCAAACAGGTCCACTACTGTGGCCAAGAGGCCTGAGAGAGGGGCAGGGTGGGGTGCCAGGTGTCCTCTGGGGCAGCTTTTGTGACAAGGCACACATCGGAGTTACGTGCTTAGCCTAGACAGGCAGAAACTGCACAGCTGTTGCAACAGTTGCACAGCAACTTTTTGGGCTTTATCAATTTCCCTGGAAAACCCTGAATTCCCAGGTGCTTTCTAAAAGGTATCAGGATGTGGAAGCTTTCAGTTTAAACCCCAACCAGCAGATCTTTTTAAGATTCAACATTTCCAAGTCCCGGGCCAGCTCTCTTCAAACTTGCCACTGCATGTGGCTTCTGCTGCCAAGTTACAGAAGGTGCAGATGGCACCACCACAGCACTTGGGCATGAAAGGGTGTTTCCAAGTTTTACTGGCAACTAAACTAATCTCTCCTGGCACACTCCCAGTCAGTAACAGTCACAAAATAAGAAAAATAAAGAGAGGAGTGTGGGATGGTTCTCAAGGGTCTCATTTTTAGATCCAAACTGCTGTCTGCAAGCCCAGCTAGGACAAGCTCTCCAGACCATCCCGTCCTGTGAGCTAACCAGTGTGCAGGGAAGGGTGGGCAAGAGCTTCTGACCCCTTCCCAGTTCCAACTCAGCAAGCCTAACTGTAGACTGCTGAGCCAAAACCACTGACAGGGGACTGGTGTAAATCAGGTCATTAGTTGCGCTGGTACACCCAATTCCTGGAACCAGGAGGGGAGTCATAGATGAGGCTGTGTGACCAATTGTGCCCACAGCCTTCAAAGGGCATGGCCCAGAGAGGACAAGAGAGAGTACTAGCATAACCAAGCCTGGGGGTCATCCCAAAGTGAGGTGCTGTAAGACATGCACCTGCTGGAAGAAGGACATGCAGATTTCTCACCACAGTAATATTCTGGATTCAGAGACTCCCCCGTACGCAGAAAGGAGTACAGCAGAAATGCCTTGTGATACACGTTCAGATCCAGGCTCAAGGGATCCAGCTCAGGGCACGTGGAGAGGTAAGCACCAAAAGTGGCCATGGCGATGAATTTCATCAGTTCCACATTGGGAACGTGGCCAAAGCTGCAATCATATGAGTAGACACCGCCCACCTACGGGGTGGATAAAGAAGACATGTGAGTACAGCAGTGCTGAGGACAAGGCAGAGGGCCAGTAAAGGACTCAAACAGGCAGAGAAGGCCCCTCTTCCCCTCTGGAGGTGAACACCACCCACCAATCCACCTGCCTCCCTCTGGCAGGCAGCAGCCCCACACTCCCAGGTACCAGACATACCTGCACAAAGGAACAGGCCACTGTGCCACTGCGCAGCTGGTTGAGCAAAGTCTCACACACAGCCACATCAGGGACACTGGTCACACCATCCGTAATTATTATTATACCTGCAAACAAGGCAGCATCTTAGTGCATCTTCCATCTCAAGCAGCTATCAATCTCCCAATATGTCCATCAGAGATAAAGTTTAGGCAGGGCAGAAGTAGAAGGAAAATCCTGAGGATGGTTTAGAACTTCCAAGGCATTACGGACCTCGCAAACGTTCTGACTAGGTACAGCAAATCACTCAGATGGGGCACAGCTTTCCACAACCCAGGTTGCTCTGAGCAACAGTCACAGCTGTACTTCCTCACTAACTCCCCAGTGCTGACACAGAGCACATGGCATAGTGTTGTCCTCCCAATTTCCACAACCACAATTTCCCCACACACATAGAGTAGAAGATAATGTTGAAATTTCATCCCTAACAGAAGGGTCCAGGCACCAGCCCTTATAAAATTAACTTCAGCCTAAGGCAGGAGGAACACAACCCTTTGCAAACAATCAGGCAAACTTTAACCCCGAGGATGCAGCCAACCTGCACTGGAGTTGGAGGGCAGCAGCTGCAGTGCCAGGATCCCTTGCCGGACCATGCTGACCAGGCCAACATCAGCAGTGACAACAGACACGCTGGGCTTCCTCACAGATGACTCCTGCACATCACCAGGGCTCTCTTGGCTCAGGGGTGACAAATCCACCTGGAAAATTTAAAAAAACCCACAAGGCTCCATGGGGCAGATTTTGGCCTAGCTCTTGTTCTTACTCTTCCAAACACCCTTCAGAGTCTGGCAGTCCCATGGTACTACAACCCTGGAGCACCTCTGCTAGTAGCTTTAACTTCCAGGTGCTCTCAAAATCCTGGTCACTTGGGCCCTTTAGAACAGGTGGGCAAGGCTGCTTGAAGGTGGAGAACGGGGACAGCATGCTTAAACCTTTATTCTAAGCTGTTTTCTCACAGAAGAGGAAATATGAGACACTTTGGGGTCACTAAAATGTCTCTGTATAAAAAAGCAGTTCCAAATTAAAAAAAGGGTGAATACCAGTTTTTTACCTTTGTCATTTAGCAGAAGTTGCACCTATTCAGCACCTACTCAATCTACCTTCTTTAGTCCAGAAATGCTGGGGAGGCAGAGACAGCTATGCCTCACTTGTGAAGCACTGCAGCACCATAAGCAAGGAGCCTTGTAAGGACAAAGTCTAGTGCCTTTGCATTTAACTCTGCTCAAACAGCACTTGTTATGCAGTGTTGATACAAACAAACGCAGGTAGGCTTCCCCTGCATCTTCTATGAAAAATATCCCCCAGGCAAAGCCTGAAATTTGTATAATTATACCAGTGAGAAATCTGTGTTCATAGTCCCCTTATCCCAGAAGGCTCTGGCAGTTCAAACCTGTAATAAAATATTGCTTCATTTTTACTGCTAAGACAGGTAATGGGTGAGACCTTCCCCTGCAAAGCTAGAGGACTGGAGCTGGGAAAAGAAAACTAAGATTGAAGAAATTTTTGTTACACACAAGTAGGAGCAGTCTGTGGCTGTGAGCAGAAATCTGACTATCCGTCACTTTAATTTGCCAGATGCCTGAAATTCAGACACTCCTTAACAATGATACAGCTAATGAAACTTCAAAAGTTAAAAAGTTTCAGTCCCTGCCCTTCCCCTGGGGCCTCCCACCTCCACCCCACAGCCTGTGGCAGGACACACCAGTCCCTCTGGACTGCAAGTATGTCTCCTTCCCCCAATTTGCATGGAAGAAGTTATAGGGTAGTTTACCATGAGAGAAATACTGCATCAAGCAGGAATGCATACAAAGCACTGCAAAAACACCATCTGGACTCACTCGTTGAGGTATTTACTTCCTGCGATCCTCTTTCTATTCCAGGATTGACAGTCTTAGCATTCAAACACACAGATTTCAGCTAGAATATGAGATTCGGAGCACTCCAGATATGGAACTGCAATATGTCACCAATAGCCTCTTGTTCACCTGATTTTGAGACTTTTTTTTCCTTTTTGCTCAAACTCTAATAACTAATGTTAAGTAAGAACTAAATAATCTCTGACAGGCCAATAATGAATTTAAGTGCAAGAAGATCAAAAGCAGCATGGCCAGTAGGTTGAGGGATGTGACTTTTAAAGGTCCCTTCCAACCCAAACTTTCTATGATTCTACCATTAATTTGCTGATACACACACCCATGGATACTAAACAGCATCTAATACAAAGAGTATTTGAAACTGCACCAGCCATTTATTCAGCTTCATGACCAGTTTTCATCGTAACAAGGAAGTACTTTTATTCAAGAAATGTAACAAGGGCTAGGGGCATATTCACAGCTATTTATAGATCAGTAATATGGGCATAATCACCTCTCCCACAATCTTCTTCAGAGAGAAAACAGATCCTACCATTTGTCCCATGATGTCAGACAAGAAGTCAGGCTGTTTTACTGCACAATAATCTTAGCGAAAGTAATCAGTCTCATCAGTCCTGGTTCTGCTTTCCTCAGTGTTCATGTTTCATTAATGGATCCCACAATATTATCTTACCAACTCCTTAGCTGTTCCTTCTGCAGACCTACCCTGCTGTTCCTCTTACCACCTCACCTCAGAGCACAGATCTCCAGGGAGCCAAGAGAACACAACTACCGCTGCCCCCCTTACCTGCGGTTTGGGTTCATACTGTTGCTGGAGCATCTCTGCCACTTTGTTCTCAAAGGCACATAGCTGTGTGTAAACTTGATGCAGAAAGGCCTCCCGCTTTGTCTCATCCAGCTGACAGCCCTGGAACAGTACCTGGCCCAAGGACACACATGTCAGTCATCAAGATAAGGTTTTAGAACACCAGCCCTCAAAATGATACACAGGAACAGAGCTCTGCATGGTAAAGTTCAGACACATTCTTGACAAAGCACATGTACAACACAGGCATATTCTCTCTATTCCTGCTCAGAGCCAACTACCTCTGAGCAATGATGCCTCGTGGCATCTGCAATTCACTCCACAGCAGATGCTCCATCACATTTTGGGATATCTCCTTCTTGGGCAACAAATTTCTATTTCGTTTGCCTTCTTCCAGGATAAGCAGTTGTCAGAAGGAAGTGATGTGGGATCCTTGTTAAAAGCCATTAACTCTGGTCTCATGTTCCTAAGGAAGGCCTGTTTATTCTAATCTAACTCAGCTATACACTGATCCAATTATCTTCCAAAAGGAACAGCAAATTGAAATAAAGAAGAGAAAAAATTAGACTAGATATTACAAAAGAGGCTGAGTGATGTGACAGAGCAAGCCTGCCACCACAGAAACTCCCCAGGCTGACAGGTATGACACCTGTGTTTACAGATGTCACCGTTGTACAGGCAATCTCTGTCCACAACCAGGAGGCAAAGAAGATACAATGTGTAGACAAAGAACTCAGTGGAGGGGGAGAATGCTGCATGTTGTCCACGTTCCCTCAACCTCAAATGGGCAAAACCTCTTAATGACATAGGAAAAGTAAGTGATTATGACAGAGACAGGCTTTCCTGAATAAGTGATACACACATATGCCTTTTCCTCCATAAAAGAAATGCAATCATCCAGTTGTACCCAGAGACCACAGTTCATGGCCTCATACAAAAAAACCAGGAAATCAGAGAGATCCAAAGAAGAAAAACATAGCAGCTTCAGAGCGCCCGATACAGTGTAAATAGGGGAGATATTGAGGCACAACCTGATGGCATCTGCCATATTGCTGGACAAGATGACACAAACAAAACATCACTGTCAAGTGGAGAAGTTCCTGCTACGCTTACTCTGGTAGTGCCTATGAACGGACGAAAGTGAGGGCCACACTCCTCAGGCCCAACATTACAGAAGGCTTGGGCAGGGTGAACTGGGAGGGAGGGGGAGGGAACAAACACAGACCAACAGGCTCCTCCTGTTACCACCCACTTTCCCTGGTATTAGCAACAGAATGAAACACACCATCAGAAACATGTAAGTAATGTGAAAACACTGCAAGGCAGAAGAGATCAAGGATGAACTTCAAAAATCACACTGGCACCATAAACCAGACTTGAATTTATTAAATAGACCTGCCCTGACACAAGTAATGTTTCTATACCAGGGCTGGCTGTTCCCTCCAGCAAGAAGCAGCATATTCATACCAGCGCGAAAAGAATAAGGTTTGTAAGAAGGGGCAATTATTTTTGAATTAAACACTGTTACACAGCTGGAGCACGCAGACAAGCTTTTGGGCACATGAGCTCCGCTTGAATGGTTCAAGCTAATTACAACAGGCAAAAAGAATTAATCAACAGAAATTAAAAACAACAAAACAACATCAACAAGCACACATCCAACATGAGGCAAATATCCCCTGTGGCCCAATTCTAAGATCATGCCGGTGGGCAGCATGCTCCAGAGAAACCTCTGCTTTCTGCCCAGAAAGGAGAAGTTGCTCACACACACTTCTGCACTACACCAGGCCACGTTTTAGTGAGAAAAGCCCACAGGACCACAGGTGACAAAGCCCTGCTGCCACATGCCCCTGCTCTCCTCTGCCCTCACAGGACCCTAGTACAGCGAGCTGCTCACACGCTGAGCCAAACCAGGGGACAGGCTGAACTTTACCTGGTGGGACTGCAGGCCAATGATGGAGGAATATGCCTGGATGGTGACAAAGATCTCTGGCTGGTAGATGATGTCTGAACCGGGGATACGAAAGGGTCTTAACAATCCCACCAAGCATCGGGAAAGGGCATGAAACACTTCATCAAAAATTATCTCCCCTGTTGAATCATCCTGCAGAAACAGAGAAAAGGAACAGCTTTTCCATCTGCAAAGACCTTCATTCCCATTGCTGGCTGTCCCCGTGTGCAGAGCCAACAGCAAACATCCTTCTGCAATGGCAGCTCGATTAAAGTGACAGCTCCCATAAACAAAAATCACCCATTGAACATCCATTAACCTGCCCAGCCAGGAGCATAGCATGGCTCCCTCCTGGAAAAAGCAAGACTTCTGCAAAAGTTAAGACTGCCACTGAGAGCAACAAGCCTTCCCAGCAAATAGAAATGGGTCCAGCCTTCTAACGCAGAGCGCCCCAGGGAGCAGTTTCTGCACTTACCACAATGCCCGTGGAAGGGCTCAGATCAAGCTCAATCACAAATCGGTACTGGCGAGCCAGGAAGGTGACCCGTGTAGAGGGCACGAGGAGATACGGCCTGGGCTGGACGGGCTCGTCCGGCTGCCACCCGTGGGGCAGAATGCTGAGCACGTCAAGCTCATTTTCTGACTTTACCTGCCAGAACGAGCAAACGGAACCTGAGAGAACATCCAGCCGCAGCAAAGAAGGAAACAGAGATGCTCTGCAGGGTGCCGGGCGGTGCAGCACCCTGCGCGGACAGGCACTCACCAGCTCCGGCTCGGGCACGGCCCTGATGACCTGGTGCAGGCGGCTGAGCACCCAGGCGAGGCGCACGTTTCGGGAGATGCGATAGTCCTTCTTCATCAGCAGGAACACGTGCCCTGCCTCCTCCACCTGCGGCGGCACCCCCGCACCCGGGTCAGCCCGCACGAACCGCGCCCAGAGCCCGCACCGGGGCAGCCCCGCCGGGCCTGGCCCTCACCCCCTGCTGCCCCTCGCCGAGCTCCGGGCCGAGCTCACCCCGCTCCCCGCTCCTGGCCGGGCTCAGCCCCGCTCCCCCGGCCCGCTCCCACCTCCCCGTCGGCCCGCTCTGCCCCCGCCATGTCTGCGCGGCCCCGCCCCGGAACGGGCGGCTCTCCCGGGGCGGCACCGCCGCCATCGCTTCTTCCTCTGTCGCCTCTTCCTCCATCGCCCCCTCTATCGCTTGTTCCTCCGCCGCCACCATGCAGGTGAGGGCCGGGGCAGCAGCAGCGGTGGGAGCGGGATGGAGCGGGGCCGGGCCGGGCCCAGCGCGGCGGGAGCAGCCCGGGTTGCAGGCCCAGCTCGGCCCTGGGCAGCTGGTGCGATGGTTCCTGCCCTACAACCTCCTGCTGCCAGGGGTGTGCGGGTGTCCGAGAGCAGCCCAGCCCCTTAGCCCTCAACCAAAGGCTCCCTGCCCAGCAGCTCGGCTGTGCCACTGGCCAAGCACTCGATGCCCAAAGGAAGGTGTGAGAGCAAAGCGTGGTGCTGGTGTCAGTCTGTATAGACTGCTGCTAGCACGGCCCTTGTGTTCACTGGCCTTGAATGAAAGCCTATGAATGGAGAAGGACCTAGTTACTTATTTGTAGCATCCATAATGTCCAAAGAAAGAGTCGCAGAGGGTAATGACAGGTTAACAAGCTGTAAAGATCTACCCTCTTTGGTTTGTTTGGAACCGCTGCCTGCTGGCGTTATGCAAGTCTCCTGGTTGTCCTAATAGGAAAGAAAGTGGAAATGGATTGTCCTGCAATTCCTCATCTATAGGGTTTTTTACATTGTCTTTCCTTGTGCATAACAGTCTCTTTACTGTTTTTAATCACTGCATTTATGGAATTATGAACACTTGTTTCCTTTATTGGTACGTATCCCTACTTACCTCTTTTCAGTTGTAGGGGCAAGAGTGACTCGTAATATTCAAGGTGCAAATCATGCATACATTTATGTAGTGACATAATGATGCTTAGTTTTCTGCTGCTTTCCCCGTAAATTCTATGTCACTTCCTTTTGAGGTGACTGCCTTTTGAGCCTTGGGCAGATGTTTTCATGAGTTATCCTCAGATAATCCCAAGATCTTGTTGATGAGTAACAACATTATCAGCTCAGAGAATGTCATTGTGTACGGAAAGTTGGGGAGGCCCTTTGTTTTGCCTGTCATGATTTTTCCCCCCTTTGTTTTGCCACATGCATTGCTTACATTTACCTACTCTGAATTTCACCTTTACCTCTTAATTGCTCCCTATCAGCAAGTCCTTCAATAATCCCTCCAATAAGCCATATCTTTACTACCTCAGGGCGATTTAGTATTGCTAACAAACTCCTTAAAGCATTCCCTGCAAGAGACATGAGGCACAGCATTCCTTAGAATCTCCAGTCACATTCCTTGAAGGCATTGGTCAGCCTTATTGTATGCATGCTTTGCACTGCCTACAGCTGCTTCCAGCTCTTAATGGTGTTGGGAAGAGCCTGGGAAAGAAGGCTTGGAGCAGGCAATGTGCAATAGGATTTCATTCACCTTGAGGGCTTCTTGGATAAGCACAGGCAGTGGGCCAGGGGAATTGTCGTGGGTGCATATATGCCTGGCACCCCTGCAGTAAAACACTGGCTCCCAGCCCAGCTTGTAATACAGGCAGTAGTTAATCTTCTTGCACAAGTGCAGTGCACACAGAGTTGTAGGCTCATTTCTTAATTGGACAGGAACTGACTAGTCCCATCAGAAGATGGACAAGAATGCCTTTATCTCCAGGTGGAACAGCCAGCAGCAATCCATTCCATGGATGGGATCACATTTTAACAAGGTTGACTCAGCTGTCTCTTCTAAGGTGGTTAAAGTGAAATCTTGTCAGTGATTACTGATTTGTCAGAGTATAAATAAACTAGAATAATGTCGTGTTCTCATGAGCATGGAAGATACCTGATGTCCTCTCCCATGAAGCTTACACTGGTCCAGTGTATTTAAACAGTGCAACAACAAACTCAGTTGCAAGCGTGCCAGCAGCCTGAGTCACTTTATCTGCTTTCCCAATCCGTATTCCCTTTCTATTATTTGATTGCTTTGTCCCACCCTCCTCATGGATTATTATTGTGCAGTTCTCGACTTACATGAGCAGTTCATTAGGGCTGGGACTTTAATTATGTTTTGTGCAATGCTGTAATATGAGTAAGTTAGAGTAGATAGGATTTTAGAGGGTTTTTGCAAGAATCAAGGACATGCCTTGGTGTCTTTGACAACAGATCCCTTGTCTTGACGCTTTGTCTGTCAACATCCTCCCTCACCTGGATGGGGATGTCAGTGGAAAAGATTATTTAAACAATGTAATCTGAGCAAAAGGCAGAAGGTAATGTGTGTGTGGATATGGCACCAGTCTGTGTCACAGCACGCGCAGCTAGTAAGGCATAAACACAATAGCAGCTGCCAGTTTCTATGGCAGCTGGAGGTGGCACTTGGACAGAAAGAAAGTAAATGAGGTGAAGAGCACAAACCGGAGTATTTATCCCATGGACTGGTACTCATTTTGCAAAGGCTGTTTTGGATGAAGACATCACTGTGCCCACAACTGCTGTCAGGAAAGGTTCAGAGAATCCTAATCTACTTTGAGCTGAGTTAGCTTAAATGGCTCACGAAGGTGGCATGAGTTAACTTTGATGAGTTTGCCTTATGTGGTAAAAATCAGAGGTAAGTGATGATGTCTTCACTGCACTCATCTAGATCTTAAAGAGGACAACTGGCCAAACATTTTTCTCAGGTGCAAGTCTCTTGCCTAAGTGTTCTGGAGATGGGATTAGTGTGAAACCATAGGATTCTTATCACTGAAGTCTCTATTTGCTTCATCTGAAAAGGAGGGTGGTTATAGATCAATTGGATTATGAATGCATAGATGTTGAGTCACAACACCTTGGGAAGATGTTAAGCTTTGTCCTCTTCAGTTGTCTTTCTTGCTCTTTTTTAGAGAGAGGAGAAGCAGCTGGAGTTGACCCTGGAGGCGCTCATCAGTCAGGTGGCTGACCTGAAGAACTCTTTAGTCAGTTTTATCTACAAGCTGGAGAATGAGTACGACCGTCTCACATGGTAAGGTGTCTCATGGAGTGGGGGGCAATTGATCACGGAAGCTATTCAGACTTGGCTTAAAGGATTAATTAAAACCCACTAGCTTATTGTCAGTAAGTTTAAATTTGCTTTTCACATTTGTGCTGGACGAACACGTCTTCCCTCAGTAAACCAGTTGGAATCCATTGGTTTCATGCTGTAGAGTAATAAGAATCATTTGCAGTGACTCGAAGTTCTCAGATTAAATATCTTAGAGACCCAAATACACTGTAAAATAAGCAGTGGTTCTTTCTGCATTTCTTGACCTTCTCTGGCTTTTTCTGGCTCTGATGTAAACTGAGCTTTTGTGTTTTGCTAGTTCTGCTTTACCACACAGTTTGAGAGACTTGCAAGATGGCATTCTCTTTCTGGTGGACCATAAAGATGTTATAGCTGCAACTTAGTAAACTATACTGTAACATAGACAGTGTCTGCCACTGCAGAAAACTTCACATGCAACTAACTTTTATAGTTAGTGTTGCAGAAGGCAGGAGAGATGATGAATCCCCCTGTGAGAACAAGCCAAAGGGGACTTCCTTGGGGAGTTATTTTCCTTCATTATTGCTTAGTCTAGGTAGCCAAGCCATAAATATTGTCTTTCCTAAGCCTGCTTAGGGCTTAAATTATTTCTCAGACCTTGCTTTAGAGTTACATTGGGAGAGTTAGTGATAAAGAATCGCTTCTGTCTATGTTACTGAAATCCCAAACAACTGACACTTCCAGTGCTACTGCTTGTAATGTCCCTGAGCTATTTGCGGTAGAGACTGGGGTTTGTCCACATTTCCATATTCAGCCCTAGGTTTTACTGCTTACTGTCTGGAGTGGACTGATTTGAGAAGTAATAGTGTTATTTCCTTAGTTCTCAGCCATTTGAGTGAAGAAGAGACAAAAGCCACCTGTGGCATCCATTTCCATGTTTTATCTACTTTATTTGCTTTCCCAGGCCATCAGTTCTGGACAGCTTTGCATTGCTCTCAGGGCAACTGAACACCTTGAATAAAGTGCTAAAGCATGAGAAGACCCCACTACTGCGAAACCAGGTTATCATCCCCCTAGTGCTCTCTCCAGACCGTGATGAGGAGATCATGGTAAGACATGTCCCTTGATTATCAGAAAGTGCTTGTATCCAGCCTGCCATTCTTTGTTCTGGGTATTCCTCAACTCTGGGTGTAGAGGAAGAAAAAGCAATGAGTGCTTCTGTCTGGAAGCTGCTTTGCTAAGGATTTTTACCTACAAACACATGGATGCACTTTATAGGACGTGTCCCTGTTCATAAATAAGTTGCTCTGACTAGACAGGCACAGTGCAAATTCCTAGACAAGCTGTTAAAATTTCCTAATGCTCCCCAGATCAAGGTTTTTCCACGGCATGCTAGCCTTGTTCCAGCACCATGGCCTGTGCCCTGGTCTGGAGCTGCCTGATTTCTGGAGAAAGAGGCTCTGAGTGAGGCTTGTCAACTCTTGCAGCGGCAGACGGAGGGGCGTGTGCCTGTGTTCAGCCATGAGGTGGTACCTGACCATCTCCGAACTAAGCCCGACCCTGAGGTGGAGGAGCAGGAGAAGCAGCTGATCACTGATGCAGCTCGAATTACCCCTGATGCAGCACAGGTAGGTAAAGAATAGTTTGATACTTCTGCCTCTTATCCTTAGGGTACAAGATGCCCTTTAACTCTGCTTCCTTCACCTTTCCTGTCTGAGATTTCTACAGCTGTGACCCTAGCTGAGGTTTGGTTTCCTCCTCAGGTTCACAAGGGTATCCAGCTGTCTGGCTCTCACTGGAGGTGCCATCAAACCAGTCAGAGGGGCGATGGCTATCCCATTCCCACAGTGCTCTCCTGCATGCATTAGCACTGGGCTCCCTAGACTTGGCTACCCAAATGCTTCCTTTTGGTTACATGGACCTTGGGAAGAGAAAGCTTTTACATTTTCCTTGCTGACTTGTACTGAATTAGAGGTATCCTGGCAGTTTCTGACAGTTTTCATTTTGCAGAAACAGATCCAAAGTCTGAACAAAATGTGCTCAAATCTGCTGGAGAAAATCAGTAAGGAGGAACGTGAATCTGAAAGTGGAGGTATGTCACTGAGGTGGAACTGGGGTAGAGGATTCAAGCAGCAGGCTTGAGACAGCAGAGCAAAATAGGTATATCAGAAAGCCTGAGGCATGGGAATTGCAGTTAAGCAGCATAGACAAAAGCATTACAGAATGTGCAAGGCTGGCTGTCCTGGAACCCTCTGAGAAGGGATCCTGTGGGTGCCATGCATCTTACTTGTGTGACCTATGCATGGCAGAAAGGTCATTCCAACACTTTTCCATATCCCCCTTTGAGGAGGTGGTAAGTACTTGCCAAGAAAACATCCCAATCAACTTCAATAAAAATAGATGTGAAAATGCAGTGGCAGTGAATGGGAAACCCCTTAGCTATGTTCTGAAGGAGGCTACGTTTGTTGACAGGCTCTTCTATGGTGCTCTCTAGATGATGGGTGCTTCAGACTCATGGCCAACCTGTTGTGGTGTCCCAGGAGTGTCATGCACAACTCTTAAGGACAGTGGCACTGTTTTTATTGTCATCTTTGACACACACATAGTGTAAGCAAGGACCCGAGCACCGGTTCTGTCTAGTTTCTGGGATCAGCATGACTGGGCATGTGTGTAGCAGAAAAACTTGCAGACGTGTTGCTCATGAGCCTTCAGAAGGGGATGTTGCCACTGTTTGTCTAAAACACAGTGCTTGTTACCTGCCATAGGATTCAGCATGGGAGCTTCTCGTGGGCATGGAGGAGTTAGCTTCCACTATCCTCCTTCTCTGAGCAGATTATGCCCTGCTGTCAGTGAAAAAGCTCTAGAATCATCACTGTCCCTGGATTTTGCAGCTTCTTTGACCCTGCTGAGACTCTTGTAGGAGGGGTTGTAAGAAAATCATTTCTATTACCTGCACCAAAGTAGCTAAAAAGTAAATTCAGGACTGGCTATGCTGATTTTTATTTGATCGCCAAGTCTAAAAACAACTTCTTTTTCTACAGGTTTACGACAGAACAAGCAGACTTTCAACCCTGCAGATACCAATGCACTGGTGGCAGCTGTGGCCTTTGGGAAAGGGCTGTCAAACCGGAGACCTCCAGGCTCTGGGGCATCTGTCCAGTCAGGCCAGCCGGGAGCTGGTGCCATCATTGCAGGGGCTTCAGGCATCCAGCAGGTCCCAATGACAGGTGCACCAGCTCAGCAGCAGCCAATGCTGGCAGGAGTACAGATGGCACCAGCGGGACAGCCAGGTAAGAAGTTGCATATCTGAGATCAGTTGAATACAGGGAATAAGAAAGACAAATCTAGATGTAGAGATGCTTCCCCAGACACTTTTTAGGTGTAACTAAGTGCAAGGTTTCTTTCTAGCCTTAATAACATGAGTCATGTTACAACAGTGGAGTAATACCTGCTTCAAGTTAGCTTAGGTTGAAATGGATCCCAGCCAACCAGCTTCAGCTTCCTAACTCCCACTGCAATATTACTTTAATAATAGACTTGGTGTACATAGGAATCAATATGCAAGGAGATTGCAGTGTAGTTTTGCAGGGATCTGTGCTGGGGGGTTTCCTGTCAAATTTAAGTTGTGGATAGGCAATAAAGTGGAAAAGTTTGATGGTAATGAGTTACTCAATGTAAGAAATAAACAAAAGTTGTCTGTAAAAAGTCAGAAGGATTTCCTATATCAAGTGACTTTGCTGAATAGTAGTAGATTACATTTGTGTAAAACATGAAATACATGGGTGTAGAAATTGGACTGTACATGGACTCAAACCTAGTTACTTGTATTTGTGAAATACATCCATGGTATAAAAGTTCTGTAAAGACATTAATTGGATGTTCAGTTGGGGCAGAAATGCAAACCAAATGTTAGAAATTACTAGAAAAAGAACAGAAGAACAGATGATATCTTCAGGCCATTCTGTAAATCCATTGGGCACCCACACCTGCAATATTATGGGCATTTTTTATGTCTTCTCTGCTACTGGCCATAGCTTTGGGCTAGGGAGAAGGAAGTGTGGAAGCCTGTAAAATCCCAAATTGTACACAGCAGGTGAATGAGGAATGATTGTTCACTCTCCTGTGATACAGAAGGATTGGTAAAAGTGCACCAATGAAAATATGAGCTTATAGATTTGGAGTAAAAGTGAGATGCTTTTCTGAAAGTGAAATAATTACACCTTAGAGCACATTGCCTAGAGTGTGGTAGGTAGATAGTGTGTATATGAGATGGAAATAGAAGTACACAAATTTCTGGATGAAAAATCAGTCAGCAGCTAATCCTTAAGATACCAACTCTGATTCCATGATCCTAAGCCAGAATATGTTAGAAGCAGAGGGGATATTCTGCAGGTTTGCCTTGTTCTACTATTCTTCTTAAAAGTCCTCTGCTGTCAGGAGTGGGTTGGGCCTGGGGGACATACAGGCCTAATCTTGTACTGTCGTAATGTTAATTGCGATTTAGGGTATCGGATATGCTAATTGGTGTTTTCTTGCCTGTATAATGACTGTTGCTTAGAAATGAACTTGAGCAACAATATTAATCCTAAGTTAAATATGTATTTATGTAAGAGTTAGACGTTAATTCCCATTGTGATTTGAAAACAGGACCCCAGAAACACTGTATCCAGGATGGTAAGACAGTCGCTTCTGTAGCCCAAGCAGAGTGCACTGGTAACAAAAGCTTTTGTCTAGCCTGTGTTAGGGGGAGGATCCCTTTTGATAAGAGCAATGTTGTAAGAAATGGCAAATAATGATTCCTCAGCTACCCACTTCATACTAGTTTTTATGCTTTGGCAATCTGTCATGTCTCCTCCCTTTGCCCGTTTTTTTTTTTTAGTCTTTTTTTCCCCTTGCTAATGAGTTCTCTTCTCTTTAATATGACTTCATGTGACAATTATAACTTGGACAATCCTTGTCACTCTTACCTGCACTTTTTCTGTTTGTTTCCAAGACTGGAAACTCCAGAATTGCTCATAGTGTCCCAGATGTGGGTAAACCATGCAGTCCTGTTCACTTGCTTTTGGAGTAAGGTCTAACAGTATTTGTGTACTGGTTCTTAGCATTGAAGTGATACATCAATTGCCTGCTCATTCACTGCTGGCAATGGCCCACTTTGGTTATGTTGTCAGAAGTTGTCTTTTTTTTTTCTGTTTTAATTTGAAGGTACTGAAGGAATGTTGATTATCCCTCTGTACTGCTCTTTAGTCACTGTTTATTTTTCAAATCACTTTAGTTTTGTCTAGCACTGTACACATATTGTAAGCTGTCTTTGAACACACTCCTAGGCCTGATTGAGATCAGAAAGAGTAATAATGCCCGAGAGGTAGATGCAGTTACGGGAAATTAATAGATCCCAAAGAGGCTTAGTAATTTAAATATACACCCTGACTATAAATAATACTGCATGCAAGGGGATACAGGCTCTGTGTTTGCCTCTCTGAAATGGAAGGGGAGATCTGTCTGGGTTCTTCTGTGAGTGCTGCTGCCAGCAACTTCTGTGGAACTGAGTAAATCCAACACTGATGTAGGACTTTGCTGACAAAGAGAAAGGCTTGCTTGGGGTGGAACAAGGATAGCAGAGGGGAAAGCAGAGAGACACAGGAATTGTTAAGGAGATTTCTCAACAGATAAGGATGCCAATTCGTAGAAGAGATTGATTGTGTTAGGTCAGAAGCTGGAAGGTGCTGTGGCAGATCAGCCTGGAGTGGAACAAGAAAAGCCCCGACAGGGTTGTTGTGACTCTTGCATGCTCCTGAGTAAATATTCTTTCATATTGCTGATTTTGCACTGCTTTTTGTTTTTTTTCTCTCTCCAGGAAAAATGCCAAGTGGCATAAAAACAAACATCAAGTCTGCCTCAATGCATCCATATCAGAGATGAGCTGAGATAACCAGACCCAGGGCACAATAGCATTGTTACTGCAGCAGCCACCCCACCTGGATACCTTCTAGGACTTCCAAGTCCCTTTACATATCCATGTACTATACCCAGGGAGATCGTGTTTAAAAGGCCCTTCCCTGGGTTTTATTTGTTCCTGGGTGACTTGTGTAGAACTCTTGGTGACCATGTCTCCTGGACACAACTACATCTCTGTTGAGCCAGAGCAGATGATTTTGGTTATTGTATTGATCCCATCTTTTTCAGGCCTGGCCTGGAAGATAACTAACCATCCTTTCCAGCTACAGAACCTGAAGAGCTGCATGGAGCACTCTGCTCCTTGATTCTGCTTGTTCACTCAGTAGGTTCTTTCTTTACTCCCTCCTGTTGAATAAAGACCTTATTATGCACACTGTAAGACACTGGTGTCCATCTCTTGGGTCATAAGGACTCTCATTTTCCTTTGGGTAAACAGAGTGTCTGCAGTCTAAAACACTATAAGAAGTTGAAGGCTGAGTGCTGGAGCTGCAGTCTTATAGGTAAAGAGGTGTTGTACAGCAAGTCAGCAGGGTACAAACATAAGCAGCAAACATCCTGTGTATTGAAAAGCAACTATGGCCATTCCCCAGAAAGCAAAATACTGGGAAAGACTATTACAAGGCCCACAGCAAGAAGGCAGCACTTCAGGAACAGAAGCACAGAGCTTTTGTACTCTGATACTGCAGCAAATCCCATCTGAATCTGATTTAACTTCCATGGTTTCTGCTTCTGTGTTTCCTATAAAGTTTCTTAATACTTCAGGATTGATTTAATCAGTTCAGAGGTGTATTTCAATCTGCTCAAGACTGGCACCTCTGGATTGGCCATTTCTCTTTGGGACTTGGCATTGTGAAGTATTGTTCTACTTTGTGCCCTTGAGCTATGACATTTAATCTGCCTAATGAGTGATTCCTCTGAGACTAAAAGGTGGGGGTGCATGCCCATGGATGCATGCACCATCAGTACATACAGCACTGTCCTAAAGGAAAACTGTCATGCTCCTAGCTGCACTTGCCTGGACTTCCTTTTTGATTTGTGATGAAAGCCAGCACTGTGTTTTGCTCAATAGCATCTGTCAGCAATCTTCGGGTGAGGAAATCTCCACTCAGCAGATACAGCCTGCAGCTGCTCCTGCACTGCTTGCCTCTGAGCTAATCAGATCCAGCTTATTTATGGAGGCTGTGAGCCCTTCTCCCAAAACAAAACCTTCCACAAAGCTGTGACTAGGGCAATTATGGACCCATTTTGGTGTGCTGGCCCTTGAAAAGCACTAAGCTGGGAGGTAGAAAGTTGAGCCGGAAGCACAAACAGCTTATAAGATATACCAAAGCTCCACTATAAATGAGCCCAGTGGCATGTAAGCAATGGCACCATCCCACCCAGACTGATGGTATTGCTTTTTTACTCCTAAACAACACAGAGCCACTGATTGCAGCAGGCAAACTGGTGTGAAGGCGGAGGAGGTGTGCTACTGGCTCCAGTGTGAGGGGTTTCTGCAAAAACCTGGAGCCTGATGGCCAGGGAGTGAGAGCCTGCAAGGGTATTCCCCATGACTGGGCTGAGCACCAGATGAATTGCTGTTCCCTGCTCTGTCTCACGTCCCTGCTTTGGTTGGAAAGGAAGGCAGAATATTGTGTGTGTCAGATCCTTGGCACACATATTCATGGAGCCTCAGCTGTAGGATGCTGCTTCATTTCGTCCTTCCAGACTGGCTTCCTTATAAAGCTAAAATGCCCCAGTGCAGGAGCGCCAAGGCCAGCAGCTGGCTGGGGTGATTCGGGCAGTGTGGGACACAGGCACAGCATATCTGCCTGCTACCCACGCTAACCTGGCTCTCCCAAAAACGCCTCCAGTGGGGCAGGCCAGACCTTTCACACACTTGGACGGGAGGAAGGGAAACACAGGCAGGGTTTTTTTCCGTAGACTATAAAACCGGGAAGGCTGGCTAGGCTCACCAGCGTAACTTCCTGCATGACACAGGCTGCCGTGAATTAATTATTGTGTAAATTAGAGCACTGTTGTTAGGAAAACAGTTGATCTTGAACTGATGTGTCTCAGCTACAGTGAGGTAGGTCATTCTAAAATCGATTTTTCTTGTTGCACTTTGGATTGAGGCTGTGTTTCTTTAATTCCCTTCAAGTCAGTGGATCTTCTCAGCCAGAGAGTGAGCCCCTGAGTTGTTAGTCTTAAAGAGAGGACTCAGGTATTGTGACGAAGCTTTCCTGATCCTTTTTAATGACAGACTGAATTGATGAAAGTCCCTTTTGCTTTAAGGCATATTTTCCATTTTCTGCTTCTTGACTCACATCCAAATCTCCTTATGCATCTGTGTCCTTTGGGACATTGGACTAGGACACACTATTCTAATTGTGGGAATGGGAGTTTCAAATGTAGAGCCACTTTAACCTCTTATCCGGTTGCTGCCAGCGCTTGAATGTTTAAATGGAACAGGAACAAGCCTTTTACCCATAAAGTCACAGTGGAATTTATGGTTCACTGCTTGTCACTGTGGTCTGTAAGTCCAACAGGGATTCACCATTCCCAGTGCACTGTGTCAGGACGAAGGCTGGGGCTGTGTCCTGCTGTGGCAGGGGCCAAGCAAGTGATGTGGTAGCACACTCTTCCTGTAAGCAGGGGATGTGGTGCTGCACTGAGTCCTCAGGTTCTTTTCCTCTGCCTTATTCAAGTCCTTTTGAACTCCTCTCTTCCAAGTAGGATAATTTTGGCAGGGAGGAGGCTCAGCCCCAGCATGACAGATGCTGCTGGGCTGTCTGGGCCACAGCTTGGGTGCAGAAGTGTGATGGAGACAGACACTGGTTTGTTCTGGACCCCCAAACCTCCCCTCAATACCAATCAGGCTCTAGTGCACCTACATGGCTCTGCTGCCCCAGTGATCCCAAGGGCTCCCAGGACAACTGGCTGTACCCACCATGACTTCATTTCCCTCCAGGTCATCAGCTTTATACTATTTAGCACCGCCTGTTACAAACGCATCCTTGGTACCAGCTTGACAGGGAGCATCTCCTCTGCTGCCTCTCACTTGCCCAAGTCATCCATGAGCTTGTTCCTTGATGACACACACCCTTGTACCACCCAGCTTGCTCTCTGATATTTAAGAATATAGAGTGCCAAAAAAATTATGTTAGTCTGCAGGTTTATTGTCTGCAATCCCTGATGAATGATGTTTATATTTCTCTGCTTTAAATCTTTATCAATATGATCACATATTTTTGGACATTATTTTGCATGTGATGTCTGTCAAATAGACACACCTGTTTACAAGGCCATCCTGTTTACTTTTTTTAAATGCTGGCATAACATCAGCTTGCTTGTTCTCTGGAGCTTCTTCAGGCTCCCTCGTCTTGCTGAATCCCATCATTAATAGTTTGGATTTTTAGAAACATTTTTTTTTTTTGTTTTGAGATGCAGGATACCCAGACTGCTGAGTTTTCAATGTTTGCCTTATGCAACTGTTGTTTAACATCCTCCCGAGTTACTGTTAGAGTGGAAAGCATTTCACCCTTGTGACAGGAATGCTTCATCTGGCTTCCTCCCAAATGCAGGAGAGAGATATTTATTGCCTTTCCTTCCTGCCCAGCTACCCACAGGCACACCGTTCCCAGCCCATATCACACATCCAACCACGTTGGGTGGTGCCCACAGCCTGTCCTGCTGTTGCTCTGGGCTGGTTGGTCCCTGGAAGCCGTGAAGATCGGCTTGGTGCCACCACTTCCCTGCATCTCTGCATCCACTGATCAGCATGACAAACACCTGCTGCTTATTTGTTCTCTTATCCCATCCCCAAGTGGAGATATGCACACAGGTGTCTTCTTTTGTTTAAACAAGCAAAACACGATATTTTTCTTTGGTTTTTTTTAACCTACAGATCTTTTAAGTGGTTGTCATTGAGTCTTTCCAGTGGAGGTGAAGTACAGGAGGTGTGAGAGAAGTGACAAAAAAGATCAGAGGGACAGCCAACTTCTCCACTCTGTACCACAGCTAAGGCAGGGTTTCAGCATGGGCTGCAGGGCTGGTTTCCATCCTCCTGGCTAGGATGGGATCTTTCTGACAGAAATATCTGGAACCAAAGGAGAAGGCTTATGCACTTTTTGATGCTAAGAAGCAATATAATGGGGGGTGTGCTGCCAAAGGGTGTTAAGCTGTCTTGTGTCTGAATTGCTCCCAAAACAGCTTCACCTGCAGCTCACAGAGGAGATACAAACACAGGGAAACTGCAGCAAAAGGTGGGTCTTAGCTGACCACTGAAATGGCCAGAATGTCTTGAAAGTCAGAGGCACAAATGGAGGGAAAACAACCCAGTGGTGGAAGCAGCCCCCCAGTCTGACTCTGCTTTTCCCCAGGCTCCTTGAATGAACTTGGTGGCCCCCAGAGAGGCAGAGCATGTCTATGTGACAGCTGGTGCCTACAAATGAATATGCAAGTGCTTTGGAAAAATCCCATGGAGTTCCTCCTTCCATCTGAATGCAATGCATCTTCATCTGTCTCAAAAGTAAAATGTTACGCTTTGTACCTCACACAGATGCTGTGGTGGTAAAAGTAAATGCTGGAGAAATGGGATGTTTGGATGTATGTGTAATATGTGGCATAAAAATAGTTCAAGCTGATGTAACTCCACAGTTTATTTATTGTCCTTGGGATACTGCAGCTCTCTAGCTGGATCCAGAAACACTGCCTTGGTGGAAACCTGCACTTAGAAATTAATGAAAACCTTCTGCAATTTCCTTAGGGGTAACCCTGACATCAGAGTAATGCAAAGTGTGCTGGCTGGCTCCTCTGAAGTAAAAGCCCATGTCCTTTTTATTCTTTTTTTTTTTTTTACTAGTGTGTGTTGTTTAAAGAAAGGAAATTACTGCATGCATTTTTCTGACTGAGACACATATTTTCCAAAGTCAGGAGACCAAGAGCTGTGGCTCCTGCAGCAGCTATCTTGTCACTGCTGCTCAGATCCTGTCACTGATTTACCTGCTTGCTATAAGGCTTCCTTTGCTCCCGTCATATCCGAGCAGTTTCTGCACTGAATTAGCAGTGGTGCTAAGGTCCCACTTGCCATGAGACTCCTTTCCTCTGAGTAAAAACTTTGCCCTAGGGTATTTTTTCATTATGTTTTATATTTGCTGGCCATGCTTTGGGCCAAAGGGGCATCTATGCTGTCTGTGGGTGTTATTTCAAAGCTGCAGCATTTCCCAGGATGTTTCCTCTTTTGAACCTAGACCTCCCCACTCTATGCCTATTGCCAGGCGGCCCTGGTGGAATGTGTCTGTCTCCCACCATCACATGCCAGTCTTGGGCTCTGCCCACCCTGGCATGCAGCATGGAGGTGTGCCGCTTCTGCAGGAACTTCGCTTTGAAACATGCAGTGGATATTTACGTGGAGTTAATTTTTGGTACTGAGGCAGTACTGCAGTCAGGGTCCTGCTGTGTGGGCTGGGAGAGATGGCTCTTGTGTCCTGCTCTGCTGCATGGTGGGACTTCAAAGCACTGCCTAAAGAGCTCATGGCAGTAGCTAGTACTCTGACCTGCACCCCCCCTGAGAAATGCATTCTGCATCAGTGGAGCTGAGGAGCCATCATTTTGGATGTGTTGTTTTTGTATATTTAAGTTCCCATGGGCATCACAGCAGTAGAAACAAACACAGTCATCATCATCATAGCACAGCCTGTTTTGCTCCAGTCAGCGGAAGAGCCCACCAGGTCATGACTGGATTGCTTGGGGCTGTCAGGGAGCTCACACCCTGTGCACCCCCCACTGCAGAGCACGGGATGGGCAGGGAGTTGGGCAGCATAGGGCTGTGGGCAGGAGGAGCCAGGCAGCAGGACCTGCAGCCCTGGACTGCGGAAGCCCCACAGCAACTGCCAAGCCAGGAATGACTCACAGAAAGCCTCTGTGGGTGCGTCCACCACTGCTCTTAACTGTTTGTATTCACTCACATAGGGAGTAAAACCGATTGGAATTAATGGGAATTCTCCAACCCAGATTTTGAGCATGCAGCCCCCTCTCCTTTGCTTCTTTGTGTCCTGTGTTTACTGCTGTGTCTTGCTGGAACTCAAGGCCAAGATGCTTGTCCCCACACATGCATCCAAGAAGGCTTGCGATGTTCACCATCAAAAACATTTTCTGGAGAGGTTTTTGCAGAAAAGAGGCCTCTATGTTCTCTGCCCATTATCTTGGAGTGGTTTACTGCATCCCTGTTTCCCTCCTGGTTATACCTGTCCATGGGAAAAACAGTGCAACCGCTCCAAGTGGGAGCTGCCCCACCGCTGCTCTCCCCTTCCCCTGTGCTCCTTGGACGTGCCAGTCAGGTGCAGGAGGCCATGGCAGACCTGCCATGAGTTCTCTTATCCCACAATTTCTTTTTCCTCCCAAACCACTGTGGATCTCAGGGCATGCACCGTGCTGCTGACTGCACCAGTGGACAACCTTTGCAAAGAAGATGCCAGGCATGCCAGGGAGGACAGTGTCCTCCACTAGCCTGCAGCCCAGACAGGCAGGCAAAGCCCAGCCTCGGCTGGAGCTAAACACGGCCTCATTTCACAGCAAAACAATTCCTCTTTGTGTGGCCTGTTCTCCCAGAACAATCCTCCACTCTGACAATGTCCTTTCTGTGGCTTAGTCCCTGCACAGTGGCCAGTAGCGTGCTCAGCCTGATACCTGGCTGCTCACACCAGGGGTCACAGCCCCACTGCCCCACAGCCAAGGTGCAGCACCCTGGCCTGAGCAGCCTCTGGCTGGGACTCTGTGGCCACTTCAGAGCAAGGAAAAGTCTTCCCAGGAAAGTGTCCAGCACAGCCTGGAGCATTTGAAAGGGGGTTTTCTCTGACTTTGTGTGCTCTGCGGAGCTGCGTGGCACTGCTGTAGCATGTCAGGAAGGCAGCCCTGGGACATGGCTGTGGAGCATATGTGGGTGTCAAGTCACCAAATGTGGCTGCAATCTCAACTGCCTGCAAAGGGTGGAGAACTTGTTGAGCTGTGCCAAGATGCTCTCTCAGGCTCTAGGCAGTCTGGGACCGGTTGCCAGAAATCACTTCAGATGGAAAGGGGATTCTGGGGATGAGCAAGACCAAGACCTTCCCATCACCTGTGTTTTCTCTCTTCAGGAGCTTGTGCCTATGAGACAGTCTTAAGAGCTTCCTGAGAAGAGGCAGTTTTCAGGCCCCTACTAGAGACAGAGCTCCCAGAACTCCTGTGGTCTTCTGCCATGGCACACTGTGTGTGGACAGTCACCAATGTTTGTAATAGTAAATGAAGATTTGTTTCTCGTCTGTGGAGGTGCCAGGGTCTCCTGTATTGCTGGTGCCAGCCTGCAGGGGTGGGTGCCAGGGCTCATGCTGGAGAGGCTGTTAGGCAGCTGACAAAGGTCCCAGCAGGAAACCACAGTCATGTGTGCTGCCCACCCCAGCTGGTAGGCAAAGTCCAGCAATTAAACACACTGGGGTGAAAGTCTGCCATCAAAGCTCCAGTGCACCACCACAGAGCCTGCAAGCTTCCAGGTGATGCTTCTACCTCCCCTTTCATCTCACGGAATGCCTTTTTTCATGTGATGTTTCAATGTAATACTAAGGCATCGTGTTACAGCAGGGGTTTCAGCAGGTCATTTCATGCCTGCTGGCTACAGAAATGTTTTGAGTTGTTTGCTGGTGGCTTGAGGGGCTTGTAGGGACCTTGAATTCCAGGAATGAAGGTATTTCTTTTTGCTTCAGGGTCGGAGGGCAAGAGTGATAGGGTAATTAGACTTTACTGACAGTATGATGTAATCAGAATATATAACATACAAAATTTTGCCCAAGATGAGTCATTTAAACTTGATAGCAACCATTGTAAGGAGGCAACACATCAGCCTGAGCAACAATTGTTGGGGCATGGCCTACCCACCCACCACCGTTTATTGAAATCACAAAGTGACATTATAGCATTTAATGGTCCTTCAGGTTCTAAGTAGTGTCATCTGTCTCCACTTTTAGTGGTCATGAAAGCCTTATTTGATTCCCTCAGTGTACAGAGGTGGTGTAGGAGCATTTCTTGGATGTTTTGTGATTGCCAGTGTAATCAACCTGTCATTTTTTGTCACAGAGTCACAGAGAAGGTGTGCAGCAATGATGTGCAGTTGATAGACAGTGCTTTAAGGTCCAACTTCAGGGAAAGGGAGAAGGGTTCAACAACATTAGAGAGCAAGTTTACATTCAGTGTTTTTATCTGATCACATGCAAAATTATTGGTATCCATTATTAAAAAGAAAAGGATGGGAGGATCTGGAAATCATCTTTTCACACCCAAGTGCAATACGCTAGGTAAATTTACTAACTATGTTTGTCAAATACATTACTGAAAAATTACAGGGCCAAGTGTACGTATTTAATTTCACTGAATTAATTTGGTCTTTTTATTATGTTTTAGATTTTTCGAGTTGTATAATGTCAGTGTATTGCCAAATAAAACTTTCATCATTCAATTTGTCAGTATTTAAGAACATCAATTCATAGCTATAAATTCAGTGAATAAGAGAATATAAACTCACTATATAAATCAGATGCGATCAAAAAGATATTTTAGTTCCCCAGAAAGCCAGGTTTTTAAGAATTTTTATCGCTGTGAAAAAACTGAGAAACTTAACATCTGAAGGGCTGAAATCCCCTCTTCCCCCCATCTAGCTGTATGTTGAGCCTAAGCCAGTCGTCAAGACTGGTACCAGAAAAGCTGAAACACTGAGAAACTCATTACATCTCATTGCCTCTCTCATTACACACAGAAGAAATTATCATTACTAATCCCTTAGGTCACAACCTCTCATTGAACTTCATGTTTTTTCCAATGCTTAGTTCCCTTCCCATCTGATAGTCTGATAATCTTGTGCACTGATGATGGCTTCAGTCTTTGTGCCTTCAGCAAGTTACATAAACACATGCCTACTTTTTGCACCAAGGCAGAGCTACAAGGAGAAAGAGAGGTGCACATGGCTCTTCAAGGAGCAAGGAGGAAATAGAAAACAAGGACTGGTGGAAGGAACAATGAAAAGGAGGAGCACAGAGCCTCACAACCAGCTCTGTCTGATCAATCTCCATGTCAAGAAGGATCACCAAGGACCTCACTAAAGCTGCAGTGGAAATGGTGTGTTGTTCTCCAGAAAAAAAAAAAGGAGGAAGGAGCTCAAGCTCTCCCAAACTGAAGCCTGGTGCAGCCCAGGCTGCTGGGACCAAGAGCACAACAGCCAGGTTGTCACCCGAATTGCAGGTGAAGGGTTAATGACCTGTAGGGCTTTGCCTGCTGTAGGAGTGGCTGGTGCAGGCAGGACACCCTTGTACAGGTGTGTGACAGGATCATGTCTGGTCTGGCAGGCCACAGATGGTCGCCAGCCAGGGTGTCACACTTGGCTGGCTGCAAACAGCTTCTCTCCCAGATTTCAGGTCACGTGGGCAGAATTCAAGACAGAAGCAGAAGATTATCCCTTTATAAGTCTCTCTCCAGGCACTGGGAACATCTGGCTGTAGTCAGTAGGTCACATCACTCTGGCCTTATCTCCCTCACCTCCATTATTTTCAAGGGATTTTCTTTGTTATGTGTGCTTGTGCTACTCTGCTTCCAAAGAGGCTGGAAGGCAGAAACCTGGACCCATGACACACAGCAGATTAGTCAGGTCATTGCTGGAGGCCTGTCCCCAGGGGTTAGGAGCAGACCCTTCATCCCTCTATCAGACAGCACGGTGCCGCATCCACTTGCCTGCAGCCAGGGTGCTCTGACAGACCAGGGTCCTATCTCCAGCTGGAGCTCCTGCCCAGGCTGCTGCAGCCCCAGGGATGTGGTGGCAAGGGGGAACACCAAGGAACTGCAGATACCCACTGAGCATGAGAAGTAAAAAAAAGCCAACATGCAGACAAAAGTAACCCATTAAAGTGAGTGAGTGTGAAAAGAAGAACAAAATGATGGAGGAGAAATAAAATGATAAAATCTATTCAGTGTATTGGAGAATTAAGAGAAGAAACAGAGGATGTGATAGCAAGGAAAAACTAATGAACAAATACTCCACAGAAATAATGGTGGAGATAGCAGACACAACAGGGAAGTAGAGCCCAGGACCAAGAGATGAGAAAGAAATTGCATTCAGAGCAGAAAAAAGAGAGTGACCTGGAATTTTATTCCAATAGCAGGAAGAGGCTGGGCTGTGCAATTTGGGGCTCATTGTTAGAGCCTGACAAGCCTGCCAGCAAGGGTGGATCCCAAGAAGAGAAAGAATGCTCAAAGAAAGCTATGCTATCTGGGATACAAGGTGAATAAGAATCTAGTAGTAAGGAGTGTGAAGGAATCCATTGATGATCTCTAATTTCATAACAAACTATATAGCAAGATTTTCACTGAATGGGACCAAAAATCAACTAAAAATAGAGTCATGGTGCAAAATAAAAGGAGAACTAAAAAGAAAAAGAACTGAAGAACAGTGAACAAGACCAATGCCTATTGGATAAGGGAGAAAAAGTGATCCAGAAAGCTGCAGCCCTGCCAGTCTGATGTTAACAGTATCCAGTTAAAGAGTAACACAGCACACCGACAGGAAATGGGGAATAAAATAAAGTTTATTGTGTCTGACTAACCTAATAGTGAAAAAAACCCAAAAGAACAGCAACCCAACCTTTCTATAAAATTGTGTGGACTCCAGTGAAGTGGCTGTGAACCTTGGGACCAATTGGGAACCTAGGTATATGTTGAAGCAGAAACAAGCACAGGAATTTCACATATGAAGGAGTGGTTAAGGTCAAGATGAAAGCACAGCCTGGGGACAGGAACATATTAGGACACACAGAAGATTACTGCTGAAGTACTTGGTGGATGTTTTTATAAACTGATTTCCTTAAGGACTGACTGGCACGACTATTAGGTGTAATCTGAGGAAATCAGAGTGTTGTGGTGCATTGAGCAGTATAGGGGAAAATAAAGGAATGCTGTACTGCCAAAAAAAAATAAAAAATGAAAGTCACCAGCACCTGAAGAAGTTACAAGAGTAACCAGCCACAGAGTGACACGGAGCTACAAAAGGGGACTGAGAAGGGCAGACGCAACACTGGCTGTATCCTGCTGAGGAAATCTTACTAGAAGAGCCCAAAGCCTGCAATTACTCCTGGTCACCCATTTTCAGGAGAGGAACCTTGAACAGTAGTCCAGTCAGAAAAGCTACCATGGCATAAGGTGTAGGGACAGACAGGCCAGAAAGAAAATGCTGGAAAAACTTGTTTAGTCTTCCATGTAATGGTTGAGAGGGAGATGATTGCCATCTCCAAATACACTGCAGCATAAACACCAAGGCAGGACTTATGAGAGATAAATTACAGCGTTGGCACAGGAGCAAATGGCTATTACCCAGCCGTGCATCAAATTAAGCTGGAAATGAGAAGATGATTCCCAACAATTAGAGTAGTGAGTTCTGAAAGCACCATCAGACGTGATGAGCGTGAGTCAAAGCCCGGACACTTTCCAGGGTGCAGCTGTGAAGGCACCGCAGGAAGAAGCGCTGCTGGAAACAGCACGAGGACGGAGTCAGGGTCTCTGGGGTGTCCTGCCTTGCGTTTCCGAACACTCGCCGTGGTTGCTGAGGTGTCGCTACGGGAGAAAACCAGCCTTCGAGCCACCTGATAATGGACCCGTACTGCTCTCCTCCATGCCGTCAGCAGCGCCCTAGAGCCACCGCTCACCCTCACCCGCACCCTGCCCCTGCCCCTGCCCGAGCCCTCGTCCTTGCCCGGGCCGCCCTCACGTCCCCCCGGCCCGGCCCGGCCCGGCCCTCCCCGCTCCCCTCAGCGTAGCCCGCCCTGCCGTCGCCGCAGACCGGACCGGCCGCCGCCGCCGCCAGGGGCGTGGCCACGGGAAGGGCGGGACGCGCCGGCCGCACCGATTGGCCGCGTCTGCACAGGGGGCGGGGCTATGGCCTCCTTGGCCAATCGGCAGCGGCGAGGGGGGCGTGGCCTCTCGCTTTAATGGTAGGGGCGGCCGTGGCGGCGCAGAGCGGGGTGCGGCCGGCGGTGAGTGCGGGAGGGTCGGGGCTGTGGGCACGTGGGGCGGAGTGTACGGGGCCCGGCCCTGGCCGGTGGGCCAGGAGTGCCTGATCTGTCCCTTCCCTTCCCTGCGGGGCTTTGCGGGGTTTGCGAGGGGTCAGTTCGCGTGAGGGTGTCCGAGGTTAGCGGGCCAGGGCTGGCTGTTGGGGTGTACTGGGGGGCTTTGGGGCTGTTTGCGGAAGGTGGGTGCAGAGCTGCAGGGCGCTGGGGAGGCCTTAGCAGAGTTCAGCTGCTCTGGGGTGAAGCTTTGCTGCCAGGGATGGTGGACCCAGCCCCGGGGAGGCCATGCGCTGGCTTGGCACCTGCTGACCAGCCTGCTGGAGGAGGCTCTGCGTACGCCCGTGTTCCTGTGGGCTGGGATGCGGTGTGTCACGGGAGGGGGTGGGTGGTGTCCCCTCGCCGCGGGTGGGGAGGGCGCGCCGGGGGAGGCCGTGGCCTGATGGGTGTTGTGACATGGGGTGACCACGGTGGGTGCGGCTGCCACTGGCGGAGGCTGTCAGCCCCCGCAGAGCGAGGGTACCCGTGGTGGCAGCGTGGGCCGTCGTGGCAGTCCCGCGGTGTGCGAGCCTGCCCGTGTCAGAGAGAGGGAGACGGGTGAAGTCCAGGCTGAGTTGTTGAAGTGGGGTTTTTCCGAGAGCAGCTGTGTCCTGGCGCTGCGTGGGGCTGCAGAGCCCCGTGGCTCACAGCCTGGTGCCACTACCCCAGCGCACCCTCCGTGGTGCCGGGGACGGGTGTCATCCCCTTCCCGCAGAGCCGCCCGCTCTGTGCCAGGGCNTGCGCCGGGGCACTCGCGGGGGTGGCGGCGAGGCCGGGCGGGGCGCTGCCCGGCGCCGGGCTGGGGCTGGGGGCACCCCGCGCAGGGCTGTGGTCTGCTGGGGCTTCGCTGCTGCAGGGTGACAGCAGTCCCCGGTGGCCGCGGAGCTTTCTTCTGCACAGCCCTTGGCATCAATGTAACCATTGAGATGGCTCTTCCCTCCTCCTCTGGGCAGGGTGGCAGTACCAGGCCTCCCCCGCGGCTGCGACACAATGTCAGCTTTGAGTGCCGGCTCGTGTAGGTGCTTGGCCTCCCGCTGGCCCTCGCTCTGGAACGCGGTGGAGGAGGAGGAGGTCACTGTCACCCTCCTGGTGGCAGCAGTCTCCCGGCCGCGGGCTCACCCTGCACGGATGTGGCCATCGCAGGGGTCTGCACTTGCTGCACAACTGCAGGCTCAGTAACCACTGGTACTGCGGGGCTTGGTCTGTAGGTTCCTTATGTGGGCCTGTTCCTCTGTTGTAATGAGGGGGCGGTTGGGAAAGCTGCTTCTTTTTGATCTTATAACAGGCTAAATGGGGCAGGTTAAATAGGCATTGCAACAGGAGGGTAAGCTTTGGGAGTGACAATCTGTGCCTCAGTGCCTGGGATGCTTCCTGCAGGGGGGCTGTCAGATGCTTTCCCTGTGACTGACCACCTTGGTTCTTCAGTCCTAAAGACAGAAAGAAGTGTGGTGAATACACCTTCCTGTGCTCAGCGGGTAGCATGGGATAACAGGGGATGGTTTATTTTACCTCCTAGTACGTTTCCTCAGAGCACCTATTTCCCCTCTCAGAGGCCAGGATTGCCTGGGCAGCAGTGCATCTATCCTGCTGCCCTGTCCCAGAATGACCACCTTCTCTTCTGCCAGAATGTAGCAAGGGCAGGTTCCTAGCTGGATGGAGTTGACCACTGGACCTGCCAGGCAGCTCTTGAGGATGGTTTAGAGTGTCAGACACAGCTGACAGAGCCCCTGGGGCTTGACTGACACTGCTGTGTCTTATCTTTTTCCTAGGAAGCCCCTCTAGCTCATGGTGTGAGCTGTTGCTAACAGCCTATTTCTATTGAAAGTAGCATGATGCCAGCTGTTGCAGCATCTACTTGCTCTTATCTCGCTGTGGAGATTGAGCCATGCCACCCACACAGCCTGGGCCTCTGTAATCCTGCCCTGCATTTTATTCTCATTTCTGTTTTCTGAAAGTCTGTTGTATGGGGAGATTCTGTGGTTCTTCAGGACAGAAATGTAATATGAGAGAAAGACGGGGAGTAAAAGCTCACTCTGGTCTAGAGCTGTCTCTTGCTACATGTCAAAATAAGGTGAAAATAAGTGAGTTTATTGAAGGTGCAGTGTCCTCTTTCTCTCCTGGTAGAGAAAAGCTTTGCATCCTGAGGGACCTCTGCAGCAGGTGTCAGAAGCAGATACATTGCTGCATACTTGGCTTGGCACTGTCCTTCAGGCTTACAGATGAGTGCTTTCCTCTTTTCTGCTGGGCTTATAGCAAAGTCAGCACTCAGCCTGAGATCCTTCCTCTAGGGACAAGTTCACAGGAGACACTGGGAGTGGTACCTGTGATGGCCCAAGAGATGTTCTGTGTTTCTGTGCTTTTGTGTTGGACTTACGTTAGCAGGTGCCCTACTGGCTGTCAGATGGCGGGAGTACTTGGGCTGGAAAGTCTGGTTCTTGCCAGTCAAACAGGTGAGGCAGCTTGGGCTCCTACAGGGAGGAGACAGTCCCCAGAAGCGAGGACTCTTCCCTGCAGGAGTTGTGAGGCTGCTGTTCTTCAGAGATGACAGCAGCTGCCACAGCCTGCTCCTCACCATCAAGCCTGTATCCGCATGCTATCTGAGTCTTTAGTGACTTGAGGATGGTGAGGGTGGTAACTGGGTCTGATGGCTCTTGATTTCTCTTAGTGTCTCATAGGGTATTTAATTTCTGGCTCATTCTTCCCTGTGGAATGGATCAAGGAGGTGAGCTGTCACTGGCAGCAAGTTCTCCAGCTTTGCTGCAATGAGTGCTCTTACCCTCTGGATCAGATCAGCTAGCTTTGCTCTCATAGTTTTATTAATAGATTTGCTCTGTACACACAGATTTATAACTCATGCCGTTTCTACTTAACCCTAAGAGGCTTTCCATGTCTGTGCAGAACCAGCAGTAGAAGCAACAGCCCTGACTTTGAGTGTTCCATCTACACTTGTATTGAGATAATCATGCCTCATGCTTCATTTTTTTGTGCTTGGAAGGCTGTGAATCCTCTTAAAGGTGATCTCTGTTAAGCCTGATGCCTGTTGGCCTCTAGGTGCATATACTGTGCTGCTGGAGTCCAACGTCTCTCATACTGTCAGAGAACATACTGTTCTCTTGTTAGAAGGTGATTATGTGAGTGTACTGCCTTCTTGGCATGGAAGGTACAGGGACCCAAAGCTGATGTCATGGTGAGTTCCAGATGGTGGCCCCTTGTCTCATGGAGAAGTGTCTCTGGCTTCACGTTTGGGCTTTTAAATAGTCCAAATAAAGCTGTTGGAGGGATTTTTGTCTTTCCTTTCTGCATTTTGCTTTGTAGAATTTTAATGTCCATCATGTCTTGGTGGGTCTGTCTAATTAATGCACAGGTGTGAGTGGTGCAGAGCACAGTAATCATTACTGTGTCATGATTATAGCCAGTGTTGTGAAGTGGTGATGAAGCCTTGTATTGAGGTATTTGCATAATGATGAAAACCAGAGATGAATGCTGTGGTACAGCCTGTCCCACCTTTGTATTGGGGTACTGTTTCTTTGCTAGAGGGCTTTAGAAGGCTTGACCTGTTTTTGGATGAAAGTATTAGAAACTGGCCTTGCTTAGTCTAGGCCTGCCTGCCTTCCTCTGTTACCTGCCTAGTGTCCTTCCTGAGTGTGCTCTCTGTGCACCCTGGGGGACTGCTGGATGCCATCACTTCAGAGAGAGAGCCCAGCCATCTCTACCTTCTTCCCTCTTCACCTGGTGCTGCCTGAGGGAGTGGACACAGATCAGTATGGTTAGCTCAGAAAGGAAATACCTTATTTTCCACTTTTGTAGATATCTTCCCCCTTTGTTTCTTTTCTTCCTCCACTTCTTTACTCCTTTGCTCCTTTGTTCCTTGCTATGTCAGACTTTCTGCTTAATGTTGCCTTTTCTCTGCTTTTTCCTCTGGAATGCTGTCATTTCCACTGATATCAGTTCCCTGAATATGCAGCCACCAGCACTGAATGTGATAAGGAGTAAGTCTACTGTTAAGAGCTTGGAGAGGTGCTGTCCCTGAAAAGCTGTGTACTGTCCATATAGACCTTTTACTGTAATGTATGCTCTTGTGGGACCTTGAAGTCTGATTACCTGACTTGGTTTCGGTACAAGGTTACCAGTACGCTGTTGCAATAGGTGTCTTTCTTGTAGGATGCTATCCAAAGGCCTCAGGATTTACAGCCACTGCATGAGATAGTGATAGGGTATTATCACACACTTGGTGAAGATGGGAAAACTCCTCAACTTCAGGCAGGTCATGTTCTACAGCTTGGATCCAGTGTGCCAGGAGCAGCACGCAGCCTGTGTGATTCCTGCAGTGGTTGCAATGGCAGCTCTTCCAAGAGCTGTTACGGCTTTGAGAGTTGGCATCCCTTCTCTGAACACAGGCCTCCTATACTGACTTCAGAGTAGGCTGATGCACAGCACAGGGTACTGGGCTGTTTGCCATGCCTTTTAACACTCAGCGTGAAGTAGGTGAGCTAGAGGAAGTGACAAATGGATGTGATTCAAGTAGGAAAACTTATCTAGTGGTGGTGTTAGCATGAAGTTTCCTTGGAGACTTTGTGGTTATGTTGTGGAATGAGTTCTGGGACTGGTTGTTCTCAAACTCTGACCAGAATCTATCCCAAGTCTTCAGAGCTGAGGAGAGCCCCTTTCCTGCTTTGCCCTAATTGGCTGGTATGGCTTTCCACACTTGAAGCATAGGAGCTCCTGCCCTGTAAGCTTATACCAGGGATTTTTTTAGGCTGTGATTTGAGAGAAAAACATGACACTAGGAATATGTGAATGATACTACCTTAACTGAGTGTTCAGTGAATGACTGAAATCATTAGCAGTAATGCAGGTTTACTTGAATACAGCTCTCCTGTTGGTGCTCTTTGCTGCATATGCTTGAGCTGGTGTCATGAGATCCTGTGTGCAAATCAAGCGTGCACTGCCTAGTTACAGGCCCCTCTCCGTTTCACCAAGACACGGAATGGCAGATAGAAGAGATCCAAATACAGTTTTCTATGCTTCACTGTAAACTTCAGTCTCAGTGTGATACCACTGCAGGGTTGATAGTGAGCAGCAGTTTGCAGATAATGGCTGGCAGGGCAACTTTTCCCTCTTGTCTTGCTCTGACTGCCTTGCTGCTCATGTGTTGTTTGGGCCAGATATGATTTTGTGTTCTTCGTGTTGGATTCTCTTTTGGATATGCTCAGGGAAGCTGGAGCTGTGACTGTCAGCTCCTGGTGATGGTTTGAGATGCCAGCCACAGCTTTGTCTGGACTTGGTTTGGTCCATCTCACCTGAGCCTGGCTTGATCAGTCCCACTCTTCTGCTACTGGCAGGTGCTTCTGACCCACAGGTCCCTGTAGCTCTACTGGGTAGCATAGTCTGTGGCCATATGGGACTGTGTGGAGGCCTTGCTGAACCCCACAGTGACTTTCTGGAGCTCCAGGAAACTGGGCAGGTGTTATGGTGGGTGCTGGGGGAGAAAGGTGCCTCTTTCTGAGAGGTTGTGGACCTCAGAGCTGCATCAGGCAGAAAGCTTTGATGCTGGCTTGTAGGTCAGAAATGTGAATTAGTTTCACATCTGGCCAACTGATTAACTCCTGACCTTTTAGGGCTCCTACCCCTGGCCCCTGTGGGGCTCCCAAAGGTCTGCTTTAGCCAGTTCAGCAAGGGCCCTGTGCCAGCTTTCCCTGGGGTGGCAGCTCTGTGGCTACCTACCAGACTGTTTTTGTGCTACCTTTAATTAAACTAGTGGGGAGATAAGGGTGCTCACTTTCACACTTATTACATGACTGATTTCTGACCTAAATGCTAAGGAGTAGGAATGTTGGATGTCTGGGCAGAGTCTGTTGCTTGCAGATGGTTGCTGTGTGGGGAGATATGTAACCTGCAAGGCTCTTAGCAAAACTAACTGGGTTGAGCTCTGGTCTCTGTTAGCGTCATGGATCTGACAGTGCTGTTGTCTGACTGGGACTGGTCATAAAGGGCCTTGCTGTTGTTGCTGAAGTTGCACTAATTAGCTGTGTAGCTTGTTGGAAATATGCAGTGTACACATTGCTTGGTGTAAGCAAGTATCTAATCCTTGATGTTGGTTACTAGACAGATTGTGGCCTGGTACTCTTTAGTTTGCAAATAGTGGGAACTTTTCTTCTGAGATGGGGTAGTGACTCGCTGTTGCTGAGAGATAGATGTGTTGCAAGGTCTCTATTGTGCAGGGTGTGTTTGGGCCCCTAGGGTTCCTGATGATTTGGGATGCTTAGACCTGTTTGAGTTCTCTTTAGCTCGTCAAGGCTCAGCTTTGGGTTCCTCATCTTCTCCTAACTCCATGCCTAAGAGGATCAGGATTTGGGACGAGTCAGAGGAAAGTGTCTCCCATGTGCAGAGAGCACAGATCAAAACACTGAACTGTAAACACTTGCAGTGTGTGATGTGTGGTTTAGTGTGGAGTGCTGTAAGAGCAGATGCCTGTCTGGTTGGTGAATTGCTCTCAAAGTACAGAGGGACATCAAGTCTTGGTGTTGTGCACAGAGGAGAGAAAGGGGAGTTCAGGTTCCTGGACATTTACTGCTCTGTGGTGGAAAACGCCTGCAGCAGAAAGGCTGGCATAGAAGCAGCCATGGCTCAGGCAGGCCAGTGCACTTCATATCCCCCTGTTTAGTGAAGGTAATGCTTGAGCCTGTCGTACAACTCCACCTTGACAGCTCAACTCTCAACACCCCAAGGCCAGTGGCTGCCCCTTGTGGGACAAGGGAGAGTGAGATATACCTTGCTCACTGAGCAGGGCACACTTGGGCTGCTTGCTGGTGCAGGACCATGTAGCATGCCAGTGTGGATGGGTGCCAGGCCTTGCAAACACCTGAAGGCTTTGGGCTTCCTTGGAGATGTGGTTGCTCTGTTAGCTGAATTTAGCAGGATGTTGTTCTGCCTAGAGAAGCTGTGGAAAATGCATAGGCCCTTTTCATAAGGGTCTGTAACATAATTCTGCAACTTCTGTCCTGGTAGAAGTCTTAGTGCTTAACCAGTGCCTGTGTTCAGGACAAGTCCAGTGCCTCTTGTCTTCATGTGACATGTGTGGCTGCAGGAGTGCCAGAGGTGCTTCACAAAACACAGCAATGAGGGGCTTGTTGTTCACACTGGTGGGGACTTCTGTGCTAGTGCTGGATTGAAATGGGCTTCTCTCACTGGTTGAGTGGATAGCTGTCGTGGACCCAAAATTCTTTTGAGCTGGGGTCCTAGTTGGCTAGTGGTATGACAGCCTTGGTGGCATCAAAGTTAAAGTGATCTGTAGTGAGTGAGCTCAAGTGTTCCCCTGCAGTGTGAGATGCAGCTCTGAGCTCAAAGGTGACTGATACTATCTGATGCATCCTAGCCTGCCCAAAATAGGCAACTACTCGGCAGGATTTTTGTCTCTGCCCCGGACCTGCAGTAAGGCTGACTCATTGACCTTGATAAGATAAACACAGAGCTTGAATAGTCAGGTACCTCTGCTGGGAGCTGACTCTTGAGGACTCCTCAATCTAGCAAATAAAGGTGTAGCCGTATGTAGTGGTTGAGAGCTGAAAGTAGACAGACAAGTTTGGAGCTTGCTCTTGGCCATTAAAGCAACATAAAGCTCAGCAGCTTTCAGGACTTGTACTTACTGCATTTCCCACAGCTGGAGCTGTGAGTGGCTCTTAAGGATGCCATAGTTCCTGCTACACTTTTTGCTGGCCTTTGCTGCTTGTGGAGAGTGGATTATCTTGGCAGTGCCCAGGACCTTAAATATTACTTGTATTACAGTGATACTGAAAGTGAGTATTAGCTGGTATTAAACCCCTTGAAACCTTGGGTTGGGAGGGTGGGCATCTGTTTTGCTCCTGGTGCTCCTGAGGTGTGGGGATCAGTCATGAGTGGGCCTTACCCTATTGCTACAGCTGCCTCCAGGATGGCACAAGGAACCATTCTGAAGCACAGCAAAATGTCTTGGGCTCTGCCCTTGGAATGCATGGCTGTACAGGCTGCTCTGGAGCCTTGCTTGGAAGAGTGGGTATTTTGGTGGGTGGGGTGAAGGGGAAGATCTCTCCTACCCACTGTTCTTACAGAGAGATTGGGTGGCACTCCGCATTTCAGAGAAACAGAGGGCTATGACTGGGCAGGCACAAAGGCAGCACTGTTGCCACACCAAACTGATTTGCAGGGAATAGTAGAGTGAGCTAGAATGGTGTGTGCCAGGCCTCTGTGAAAATTACTACCAACAGTTCCTGTCATGTAGGTGCATTGTAGCACTGCACAGGTTTTGTCTTCTGCTGTCCTACCTAAATCAAAGAGTGACTTGGAGCTCTTACTCGTGCAGTGAAGCTGAAGGAGCAATGCTGGTGCTGGCTAGTGAGGGCTTGAGGTAGCAGTGGCTGCTGATTACTCCCGACTGGGACCTTACTGGGAAGAGGATTATTCTGGCTTCAACCTCCTGGCTGCTGGTCCGGAAGAGGTTGCATGTTTCCTGGTAGTGGCAACAATATACTTTCTGGGGAGGCCGGGCTGGGCAGCCGTTTCCCCAGGCCTGTGTGTAGGCAGTGATTTCTGTGTACCTTCCTGGAGGAAGGGGTAGGTGGAGTGTCTGGTGGCAGCTGTGGTGGCAGCTGTGGCACCTTGCAAATGGGTGAGTCAGGTGAGGCTGTGCCTGTGCTCTGCCTGTCTTCCTGCTGCTCTCGTGTCCTGTGGGTCGGGGGGAAGTTGGGAAGCACAGGGAAATGGGTGAGCATGTTTCGAACTTGCCTGCAGCAGTAAGAGCCTGGGCTCTTCATGCTTTTCTGGAGGGCATCAGCCTAGATCACTGTGTGGTATGTGCTCATAGTGGGGCTGAGCAAGTGTGGGGAGTGCCAGTTCTTCTCCCTGCAGCTTACCTTTCTCTTGTAGCTTTCTCCTGATTCAAAGGGGAATGGAAATGCCATTGCCAAGCAGGATGCACCTAGCCTCCGAGGTACTGGGTTATGTGGTAGTAGTTTCTTGTCAGGAGGATTTTGTGCAAGGATGTGGAACTTTGACACCAGAAACTGATGGTTTTTTTCTGAACCTATAGCTTTCCTTCCTCATGCAGTGGGTCTGCCAGTGACAATATGCTGCTGCTGTGGTGGAGATCAGGGACCAGGAGCCCAAAGATGGTCATAAAGGCACTGCTCTTTGGAGATTGTGAGCCAGCTCTGCATTTCCCTTAGAGACCTTGCACCAGGGTCAGGCAGAGCAGTGTGCTTAGTGACTCTGAGTGCCAATGCTGGTGGCAATGTCACAGTGGCTGTGGGTGATAATGCTTGAGCCTGTACAGCGGGAGAAGATTAAGGAGCTAGAGATACAGCTCTGAGGTTGGAAGCTTTCCTAGCTGGCCTGTAATGTTGGGATCGTGCCTTGTAAGGACTGCAGGTGGATGAGGTTTCCAGCAGAGCTGGGGAAATAGGGACAGGCTCAGAAGTGTGGGGCATGTGGCTCATCTGTAAATTGGATGCTGGTGTGGGATCAGCTGAGAGCAGTGCTGGCCAGATACACGATTGTTTCTCTGAAGCTGTGTTTGAAATTTGCTAATCTGCAGGGTTGTGCTCTACAGGCTGCCCTACTGGGAAAACAGCTGCCTGATCTGTTCCACCTCTCTCCACAGAGATACTGCCACCACCATGGAGGGGATTGTGACCATGTATCAGGACTTCATGAAGAAAGCAGGTGAGTGTTTGGCTCTGCCCAAAGTGAGGTAGTGCATTACTGCCACAGGCACTGGACGGCTGGGCTGTCATCCCTGAAGCAGTCTGAGTCTGGCTGCAACTTCTGCCCCTACACAGATGCATCTCTGCAGGTTTTCGCGCTGCCTGTTATGAGGCTGTCTTGCCTCAGTGCCTGTGCAAGTTGTTCTGGGGCACTTGTGCTCTCCTGGGCAGATGATTTCCAGACTGCCCTGCACTGTGGCTTCAGGCTATACCATGCTGAATCTGGTTGTCTTCACCAGCCTTTGATCCCAGACTGCTTCCCTACCTGCACTTGTGTCCTAGAACAGGATTGCCATGTCCTTGCCTCCACTCTGGCAGCAGTTATGGTGAAGATGCTAACTGCTCTGCACCCTGGCTCTTTCTGCAGACCCCCGCATCGCTGATTATCCACTGATGCAGTCCCCATTCCTTGTGATGGGCATCCTTCTGGGATATGTCTACTTTGTCCTATCCTTGGGTCCCCGGCTAATGGCCAACAGGAAGCCTTTAAACCTGAAGAAGTTCATGGTGCTATACAACTTCTTTCTGGTGGGACTCTCACTTTACATAGTCTATGAGGTGAGTTGTTGGCAGCTTGGTCTAGCATGTATAAAGTGGTGTTTACAGGCTGCATGGGTGATGGAGAGCCCTTTTTCAGGCTGTTCCCTGCCCTTCTATGCAAAGCTTGATGAGCAGTGTGTGATGTGTTGGGCCTCACCCTGGTGATGCTCTTGTTGCAGTTCCTGATGGCAGGGTGGCTTACTGGGTACACCTGGCGATGTGACCCTGTGGACTTCTCACAGGACCCCAAGGCCCTCAGGGTGAGTTCTTATCCCTCTCATGGTAAGTGGGGATAGCCTTTAATGTTTCTGTTTGGGGAAGAAGGGTCACAACCACCTGAGGCAGAGGATTTGCAGTCTCTGGTTCTTTGTTTTGCCCTGGGATTACTGCGTGAAGGCTTTTGGTCACTGAACATGTTCAGGCTGAGGTTGGTCTCTAATGTTAACCTCTTCTATTACAGATGGTCAGTGTTGCTTGGCTTTTCGTTTTCTCCAAGTTCATTGAACTGACAGACACGGTAAGTTACTGAAAAGACTTGTCGTCACTTGCTGGGCAGTAGGTTGGGGCCAAGTGTACTTGGTTTAGGTGCTTTTGTAGCCCTTCCAGTCTGGTAGTGCTTCTGTCTGGCATCACTGCCAAAGAGGCTACTCTGGGATATTGCTGAGGCCACTCTTGGCATGCTACAGCTCTGGAAACTGTGAGGTGACCTAATGTGTGATGGCAGTGAGCATGGAGGGAGGGAAGCATCACTGAGGATTAGTGGCTCAGCCTGCTCTAGCTGCTCCCAGAACTGCAGGTCCTTGATGCTGCTGGGCTTTCGTTGCAGGTGATCTTTGTCCTGCGGAAGAAAAATGAACAGGTCACGTTTCTACACCTTTTCCACCACTCTGTTCTGCCATGGAGCTGGTGGTGGGGAGCAAAGTTTGGTCCAGGTAAGATGGAAACTGTCCTATGCATGTCTTGGGGGAAAAAGGTGGGGTTACCTTAGCATGCTGAGAAGGGTTTTTTAGCCCTGCTGGGCTCTTCGAGCTCCTTGTAGTGCTGATTGCTATGGAGTATTGACTTACACTAATGAAAGTCTGTTTTAACAGGGGGAATGGGCTCATTCCATGCCATGATCAATTCCATGGTTCATGTTGTCATGTACTTCTACTATGGGCTCTCAGCAGCAGGACCTGCCTTTCAGAAGTACCTGTGGTGGAAAAAACACATCACAGCCATCCAGCTGGTGAGTCTGTGCAGTGGAGCAGAGCAGCCTTTGATGTGAGGGACAGGCCAGCCCCTGCACCTCTGAAAGGCACAGCCAGCAGCTGTAGTTGTTTCCTCTGTAGCATATCACTGAGTTTTGAGCAGCTCTGGCTCAGTGTGGGCCTTTGATAGCTCTACCAGCCTGGTTAGTATGTGGGTGCTGCTCAGCCTGTTGCCCCTGGGCTGCAGCCTTGTTGGGAGAGGCACATGCTGCCCTGAGTCTTGGGCCTGCCTCTTCCAGCTGCTGCTGACTGTGCCTCACCACAAGGACCTCTGCTTCAGAGTGTGAAAGGAGCCTGTGGGTTTCATATAGAAATATGATCTCTAGTGGGTTCTCTGATCCTGCTCCCATGGATAACTTGTTCTTGTTCTACCTTGCTCCCAGGCACAGTTTGTGATTGTCTCCATCCACATCTCCCAGTATTACTTCATGCCCAACTGCCAGTACCAGTTCCCCATCTTCATCCACCTTATCTGGATTTATGGGACCATCTTCTTCATCCTCTTCTCCAACTTTTGGTACCAGTCCTACACCAAGGGCAAACGGTTGCCCAGGGTGGCTCAACAAGCAGCCCAGCACAATGGTAGCAGCATCCATGAAAATGGCACTGTCACCAACGGCAAGGTCAAAGCCAACTAGAGGGCAAAGTGCTCCCAGAGCCAATGAGAGCCCCGGGGCAGAGGCAGCTGGGACCTGTCCCTCTGTTCCTGGGTGCCACTAGCCAAGTCAAGTGCCTACAGACTGTTGTACCCCTGTGCCCAGCCCTGCTGTCCTCTGTCTGCATGCCCAGCCCCTCTGCTCTGAGCAGCTGTGGGCCACTTCTGCTCCTGGGAGAGCTTGTGCTGTTTCTCAGTGTTGCTGAGCAGAGAGGCAGCTGCCTGCATCACAGCTGTGGGGCTGCAGTCCCATTCCAGTGTTTCCAAAGGAACTTCCCCCAAGTGCCTACATCTGGCCCTTCTGCCTAGGGGCCATTTCCTTCTGAGTAGGACCAAAAGAAGAGACCACTCCCTGTCCTGGTGCCCTTTCCTCTTACCTGTCTCACAAGAGCCTGTGTGGATGAGCAGATTCATCCCTGGCTGCTTGCCACTGCCAGCTCAAGTGTGAGCGCTCCTGCTCTACAATGCCTTGTGCCACTTTGTTCCATGCCACAGTGCTGTATGTCCCTGTGTGCCCAGCTGGGGAGTCCTGCTCTGGCATATCTCTGCTCAGGTGTGGCTGTGGAGAATGTAGGGGCAGTGCATATGGGACTTGAGGGCCCAGACCTGCCCAGTACAGTATGCATGCCCTGTGCCTTTGACATAGCAGTCTGTGACATCCTGAAAGGCTTCCCCCACATGATAAGCCCAGGTTGCTGTCCCTTTCTGTACCTGGGCTGGGTGCTCTGTGTGTGCTTTAGCCACACTTACCTGATCCTTTATGGCAGCTGGTGGCTTGCTCCAGAGTGGGGGAGACCAAGCTCAGCCTAGTCTTGGACCACTTTCATTCCTGTAAATTCAAGACTTGAGCAATAAGTGCCCCTAGAATTGGCTCCTGGGCTCTGCTGCTTGGGCCCAGCCCTACTCTGGCATAGCATGAGCACAGCAGGGGGTGGTTGTAGTGTGCCCTGCTGTGGTATAACAGTGAGCACCTCTTGCCTCTTTGGATCTGACTGGGCCTGGGTGAAGGTGTACTCTGCCTTACAGCAGGGCAGTGAGGCAGCTCTCCTGGGCCTGGTGCTCATCACCTGCTCTTGCTGTCACATGATGGCCTTGAGGATGAGGTGAAGGAGCCAGGCCCTGTCAGATTGGGCTGTTCTTCTATCACAAATAAACAGGCAGAAGGAGAAATGGCTCTGTCTTGTTTTCCTGTCTCACTGTATGCAGAGGCTGTTCCAGGTGCTCGGTCCTGCCCAGTGTGGCTGGAGGCAGGGCTGGGAGAAACAGCTGGTGTAGCAGGTTTGTGTGTTGGGGGAGAGAGAGTGATAGCTGTGTGCTGATGAAGCAGATGGCAGATTGTTTCCCAATGTTTTGGTAGAGCAGTGCTCAGGGCAGGAAGTGTGTCAAGGCTTCTGTTGTGAAAGTGACTCCACCCTGTCAAAGAATGGCTGGGGTGGAGTGTGGGTGCAGGCTGGGCACTGGGCCACCTGCCCAGGAAGAGCTGCTGCTTTTCAGAAATCCTGGGGAATTGAAGTATGGCAGAGCAGGGACTAGAGACCCTGGAAACTTGAGTGATTGGGAAACAGCAGTTTATTGCTTATTGCATCTGCTGAAGCAAAAACTGCTGCCACATGTGAATGCTTCTGCAGCATGGATCTGTGTGGAACACAACTTGGGTTTGTCAGAGGGAGGGTTATGTGCTTTGCCTTGTTCATGCTGCAGAAGTGTATCTTGCCTGGCTGGGCTCTATTGTCTCTACTGTTGTCTCATTCATGTATCCCTTCAGTGCTATTGGGGTGCTGGGCTGCCTTCCCCATCACCCTGTGACTGGAGCCCTCCTGAGCAGAGGCCAGGTTGGGTGCTGACTCAGGGCTGGGAAGAGGAGTGGGTATCTGGTTGGGCAGCTTGTGGCTGCAAGGAATGTGTTAGAGCAGCAGCCTCCAGATGCTGAGTTTCACTGTAGGCTTGGTTGTGGGCTGGGAGGGCTTCAGTGGATGTCCAGGCAAAGCCCTTGGAGCAGGGCTTGGTTGTGAGAGGAAGCTCTGCTGATCTTATCTGGGCTGCTCTACACCTCAAGGGCATGCTCTGAAATGTAGGAAAGCATCTTCAAGTGACCTGAACCAGTGTGACTAAGATGCCTAAACTGCACAAGGATATCACCCTGTTTCACAGGGCTCAGTGGCCTCATATGTATGGAGCCATGAACTGGGATTTGGCTGCTGTAGCGTGTAGTGCTCTCCCAGTTGTTGCTGCTCCTCTGTAAGTAAGGACTTGCATGAAAACTTGTTCTGGTCCATGCTGAAGTGGCATGTAACATCAGTGCTCAGAAATCACCACTTCAGGAGCTGTAGTTGATGGTCCAGCTGAGATGGGCCTTTTCCTGTCAAGCCGCCTTCTTCCCTCTAGCTGGCTCTTGGTAAAGACAGAATTGTCTTTGCTTTTGCCTAGAATAGTAACAATACTTTAAACTACTTATGCTTGGTATTTTAGTGTGGGCTGTTCCCTACATGTGGTCTGCTCTCCTTTCCTCCAATTGTTCCTGTTAGCTGTGCTCTTCTATGAGCTGGCCATGGGACTTTGTAATTAATATACTGTCGTGCTGTGAACTGAATTCACACCTTATAGGGCTGTGTTTACTGGGCCTGCTGGATCAGTGCCCAGCTCCTTCCTCTGCTGCTTCTCACTCCAGGGCAGTAGGATCAGTACAGGGCTGAAGACACTGCAATACCATTACCCTCTAGTAATGCTCAGAGGACCTTCCAAGAGCTGTGTAATGCACAGTATGTGCTAAGGAGAAAGAGCCCATATGGCCTCTCTGAGAAAGGTGAGTTGCTCTTACATGGTAGTGAAAAAATTACAGCAGCTTGTAGGCATATAAAGCCTTCCTTCCAGGTCAGGAACCATGGGAAGGCTTAATCAGCTGTGGGGCTACAAGGCAAGTCTGTGCTAACTCTCAGCACCAAACTGCAGGAATGTGGGGCAGGGCTTCTACTACAGCAGCGCAGCTCTGGGAAGGGGCCCAACATTCCATCTGGGTTCCTGCCTGACAGAGATGCTGCCCTAGGATTTGTGTCTAAAGACAAAGGAGAGCATCTTCCTTGGACCTCCTGTGATCTTTCCCAGATGGTTAAGGGGGGATGCACCAGGAACCCTGCTGGGAAGGTGCTGGGTCAGTTGCTGCAGGCTGTATTCTAGACTGTGCTCCCCCATATCAGCAGTGTGTGGGGGGTGCACCCTCATTCGCCTTGGCACAGCACAAGTTGATGCTGCCACTGCCCACCTTTGAAGGTTTCCGGCTGACTTAAAGCTCTGGAAACAGCCGGTGCCGGGTACAGCATGGTACTAGGCTGAGAGGAAGGTGAAAGCAGTTAATAATCCACCCTCAGCTAATCACAGGCTGATGGGAGGCACAGGCTCTGTGGAGCTGCTTTGCACAGGCCAAGTTGCTAATCAGTGGCACAGTGTCCCCAGTAGCCCCTGGCTGTGTTGGTATAGCTGAAGGACAGGCCCGATGGGTCTGCTGCAGCCTCACAACCTCAAACACTGGCTCCAACATGCAGAGCAACATGGCCGTGCTGGCTTTTGCTCAGGTAAGGGCTCAAATATGTTCCTTGCAACTTGCACCAGCATAACTCAGCATGGGGAAAAAGAGCATTTTTCCAAGTGCAGGGGAGTCAAGCTCTAACAAATGTTAGCTGAGCCCTGCTGCCTGCTTCCCTGCATGTCAGCCCTAGCTTGGCACCAGAGCTTCTCATCAGCTGGAGGGGAGGACAGAGATCAGGGCTGCTGGAAGAATACGTGACTAAGGGCTATGCACAGACTTTGTGGTCCTTTGTGAGTCTCTTGTATTACATTCAGGCTGGCTGTGGCAATGTAAACTAACGTTTTGTATCAGGCTTTATGCCATTGCCAGCCCCTTTCTGGCCTTTGGGGTGACTACAGCTGTTACTGTATGTTTCCAGCCCCTCCCCTCCTTTTTTTCCCAATAGTAATTGGTTCTTAAATTCATTAGTAAACTCACTGTGAAAGTAGCTATTCTACTCCAGCACCATAAGCAGGCAGTGTTGGCTGCCTGTAGCAGAACAAGTGTGTACATTACAGCTCAGGCTGCCACAGACTGGTGCCCAGACTGGTCTAGAGCAGGTGACCACTCCCGGTGATTGCCTGCAGATCCACAGTCACAAGCCAGGACACAACAGAAGCTGAGGCTCCAGCCATACCATGCTTTCAGTTGAGTCTTGCTCTTCCCTACTCCAGGTGGCACCAAAGCAGGTAGTAGCTGAACAGAGGGCCCTGCCTTAGGCATAGGGCAGCTCAGCAATGGATTACTACACAGAGGAAGCTAAGTCAAGTCAGAGCTATTTCCTCCTAACGCTGCTGTTAGGGTAAGGAAGAAGTCTTTCAGGCTACAGCTTTCCCTTGGCAGGAGCTGCTGTGCTTGTGGTCAGCATCACGAGGGGGCAAGTGAAGTATGTTCCTTTGTTGGGACAGAAAGGAGTACAGCCACTGGACAGCATCCTTATCACAGGACTGTATGGCTGTGCTAGGCACAGGCTGCCTGTAAACAGACCCTAAAGAACAAGGACTCCACCCTTTGTCCAGTTCTGAAACTTCAGGAAGAAACTTAGTTTTGGAAGCCATGGCTTTTTCTTCTGTCAGATTCCATTAAAAAAAAAAGCCAAGTTAAAGCAGTTTATTAACATTTAAAATACTGTACAGTGTGTAAACTAGATAACCCCTTCCCCACACCAACCCTGTGCTCTCAGCGGATGCTCTGGTGAATAATGCTGGTTTTTACGCTGTTTGCCTTCTCTTTCTCCTTCTTCTTTATGGGGTCCATCTCAAAACAGCGCCAGAGCCTCAGTGTTTCATCAGCAGCTGCTGAGGCCACTGTTGCACCATCAGGGCTCATAGCCAGGTTCAAGATTCTGGCAGTATGACCTGAGGAGGAGGAGGTGTGCAGTCACCATGTGTACATTTACTCCTCTATGCCCCTATGAGCTGCCCCAGCTTGCATAGCTGCTCTCCCCCTGTGCTGTGGCAGCATGGATTCAGACTCTAGCAGCATGCCCCTGGATACTATCCTGCATCAGAGTGCTGCTGCAGGCTCAAACTAAGGATTACATCTGCCTTCACCCTCTAGCAGCAACCCCCTTCCCTAGGTAAAGGGCCCAGCCTACCTTGCAGCTCTGCAACCTTGGTCATTGTTGGATACTTCCATATAACCAGCTGATTCTGTGCAAAGCCGTGGCCTGAAATGAACTCCTTGTAGTTTGTTGACCACAGGATAGAACAGACCTGAGAAGAGGCAGTAACACAGGTAAGACAAGCTGCTTTCGCTGATGCTCACCAGCCGCAGCTGAGCATGGTCCCATCCTTTCCCATGCCTCTGGGCCACAGGAGCCAGCAACTCTGTGTAGGTGTGCTGCCAGAAGGTGTTTGTCTCCAAGCTGATAATCATGTCTCACCTGGGAATGGGCATCAACAGTACTGAGGCAGGCGCCAGAGCACACATTCCAGATGCGGATATGTCTGTCGCTAGTCCCACCTCCGGTGGCCAGAACGTTCATCTGCCACGGGCACCACGCCACAGCCTGAGAGAGAAGAGTTCATTCTAACATACACACAAGGCAACCTGCACACAGCCAGTGCTGTATGTCTGCCTTGCACATGGACACCTGCCCACGGAAGCCCTGGACTCACCTTGACAGCACCCTGGTGCTGAGTGAAGGTCTGTACAGGAGTGAAGTCCCCACCACTCCCCTGGGTGCATGGCCAGACGTTCACCAGGTTGTCATTGCCACCACTGGCCAGGTAGCGGCCATCTATAGACCACTTGAGTCCGCACACCTCCTGTGTGTGACCAGCCAGTGTGGCCACATGATGCTCAGCCACTCGGACATCATGGTGGTGGATGTGGCCAGTCCGTGCCCCACTGTGAGAGAAGGCTTACAGGGTCAGGCTGACACATTTTCACCAAAATCCATTTCTGTGTGGTTGTAAGACTGCTCTACCTGCCACTGTGTTTCAGCCAGAGTTACCAGCATCACCAGTCTGTTGGGGTGAGTGAAGCAGCCACACAAGCTCTTCACAATACAGAAGAGAGCCCTTCTCCACACACTCCCAACAGAACAGGCCGAGTAAGAATCCCAAGCCAGAACAAAAACTCTCTGCCATCCCTAACCCACACTACTCACAGATCTAGGGATAGGAATCTCCAGCAACTGGACACTGCCCTTGACCCGCCGCCCCCGCTTTACCTGGAGAGGATGTAGCTGTTCCAGCTGAGGGATCCCACACGGGTACAATGGCTGGTCATGTTTCGGAGACGCTTCTGCTGCTGAACGTCCCATAGCTAGAGAGGCAAAGCAATAAGTTCTCCAGAGGATGAAGAAACCCAGCCCTGTTGCTATGCCCTAGGAACCTGGGATTCAGCCATCTCAGTATGAGAGCAGAAAAAATTTGTATCTCATGCCAATAGTACAGAAGATAACTCCAGATATTAAAAAAAATCCTGAACCAAACTCTGCCTTGAATGCTGCAGTTGGCTGAGGACAGTTCTACCCCACACCAGGCAAAACATGTTGGGTGTACTGCACAGTTCCTGTGCTAGCCAAGCCTTTGTCCCCATGCCCCACAGTTCCAACAACCCCTAGAAAATACATCTAGTTTTACTCCTGCACTCACCTGGACCTCAGCACTACTTGTGCCAACAGCAAGGTAGTTTCCTTCTCTAATCCAAGACAAAGAGGAAATGTAAACATCTGGTTGCTCCATCTGCAGCAGCTGGATAATCTCCCCAGAGAGATGATTCCACAGATAAACAGAGTTGTCCAGAGCCACTGCCAGAAAGTTCTGGGAGCTCCAGTCAATGAGATTCAGATCTACAATTTGGAAGAGCAATGCTGGTCACACCATGCTTACCTGGAGAGCCCTGCCCTTCACCAGTGCTGATGCCAGATTTTCCACCTGCACCAGGTATGTGTGTACGCATGTGTATACGCACATACAAGTAAGGGACAGCTTTCTAGGTGTCACTACACCCAGCTAGTTGGGTCAGGTAGGCCTAATCTAAGTCACCTACACAGTGCTCTGGAGCACTGTTCCTGTAACACTTCACAGAGACACCCCAAAGTGGTCTGTGCAAGGCTGGGTGCATAAAGTAACTCAAACAGCCCAGTTACACTGTCCTAGGAACAGCACTCCAGTGCAGAATGCAGTTTATATCTAGCACTCAACACTGCAGCCTACTTACAGTAGTCATTGCGGATCTCTGGTGCATCCAGGATCCGGTCTGGCATTGAGGGAATGTATCTGCTATTCTTCCTGCTGGATCCAGGTGTCATTTTCTGACTGTAGAGCACTTTTAGGTTATTCTGATAGCCTGTGTGCAGAGGAACAGCTTTGTTAACCTGAGGTACTGTTTCCTTCCAACCTAGTGCTGCTCACCCAACTAGGAATTGCTTCTAGTGAAAATGAAGTCCTGAGGGAAGAGATACACTCACCAGAGTGGAGTGTGCAGCACCTCTGGCAGTATGAAGCGCTGACCAGAGTGAGCTACAATTTCCTCATTCACAGAAATGAGTTTAACAAACATTTGGTTTTTTGTATCCCATTATGTTTAGTTACAGTTAAGTTAGAAAGCGCACAGCAGAAAGTTTGAAGCTCTTGCAGACCTCAGGAAGGTTTGTCACCTCCAATACATGTAAGCAACTGGTTGTCATTTCCGCTTTCCTACATAAATTCACTATAACTATCATGCCACCCCTCAACCTAAGGAACCTTAAGAAGGGAGGCTCCAGTGTGCATAGGAGCTCTCAGAAACCAGGTGATCTTTCCTGTGACCTGTGTTGCTGCTCCACTTACCAGATCTCCCCACCTGATTGAACTCAGACAGACTCTGTATCATACCTTCCGGAGCATTCTGTGGCTTTCCACTGAGGCGAAGGATCTTTGCCTCTTCTACATCAAAGCCATTCAGATTCACTGCCCAGGCTTTCTGTTGCTCCTGCAAGGACAAACCATCCTCAGTGCAATGCATGTGAAACACAAAGCCCACGCTACAGTTAAAACATACACCCAGGCCCCCTTCTCCCAGAAACAGGTCTAAAAGCAGTGCTGCAAGAGTCAGCAGCACACACACGCAGGTCAAAGTAGTCTTTCCTCAGATGCTGGCACACTGTCCTGGTCACATTTTCATATAGTAGCAAGTTCAGTGTCATTCTCAGTGGAAAAAGACACAGCTACAAGGGACCAAATGCTTCATAAACAAATTTCAGAACAGTGTAAAACATTCCAGAATTGCTCCCCATGTAGACATTGCCCTAGAACAGCTACCGCCAGCAGTTTTACTGTGCATAGACCCACAGCTTTGTGTCTTTGTAGCCTGCTATATTTTAAAGCCTCATTAGCCTAATGCTGAATTTTGTGACCAGAAGCAGCATAGACTAGTGACTGACAGGCTCTGTAGCTTCCATCTCATGCCAGGCTCCTGAAGCCCAGAGCTGGAGGTAGTGATGGCTGGAGCTCGTCAGCTGCATGTGCCTACTAGATAGAACCTACAGTTTACTTCCATGTAAATGGGTAGAAAGGATTAAATGTTTGGTAGTGGTTGTTGAAGTCATTGTGCCCTAGCAACACGCTTACCTTCTTGGTAGGGGATTCCTCAGCAGGGTCATTCTCTTTGGTTAGGAGGAAATTTGCCATCTCCATGTGCATAGTACTGCGATTAGGAATGTAGCGATCCCCTCCAGCCCTTGTTGGGGTGCTCTGAATTTTGGATCCAGATTTACCTGCATTTACATACATAAATATTGTCTTATGGCTATTTAACAGCCTGTATTAGAGCTTTCATGAGATCAAACCCAGCACTCTTCCACATCACACCCACCAGACAAGTTCTAGACAAGCAGGACTCAGAGCTCATGCCATCCAGTCACAAATAACTCATATTTACCGCCCTGCCCTCAAGCTCTGGTTAGGGACTGCCGGCAGACCACCTGGGTCTAGTGCAAGAGTTCCAGAACTCTCAGATAAGGGGAGGATACAAAAACAGTTACACCATGTAAAGCTGTCAGCTGACAGTGCTGCCCACGCTCGTCCCAGCACACAGCTGTGCCAGCAAAGCTCAGCTGGGGGATCGGCAGCTCACGCAGCCCCAGTGCTCAGAGCTGGACCCCTCTCACGCTGGGGAGGAGGAGGAGGAAGATGTGACTGCCTGCCAGCAGCCAGGCAGCACAGCCCACCCGCCCTGCCCCGCCAGGCGGGAGGGCAGCCCGGCATGGGGCCCAGAGCCCCATGGCTGCAGCCCGGGCTCCCCGGCCCGGCCTCTGCGCTGGTGGCGGCCGCTCACCGGGGGTCTTGGACGGCGTCTTGCTGGAGCTGTGGGAGCGATTGGCCGGCTTCATGGGCGACACGCCGACGGGGCTGGGCCCGGGGCCGCTCTCCTTGGCCTTGCGCTGCCATCGCGCAGGCGGCGCGTTCGGGATCGGCGTGTCCAGCTTGAGCAGCCCGTGCAGATCCGCCTCGAACAGGAACTGCGCCATGGTCCTGCGGGCCGAGGGGTCAGCCGGGACCACCGGCCACACCGCCCGGCGTGCAGCCCGCTCCGACCGCCCTCCGCCCGCTCCTCAGGGCCCCTT